>CM042017.1:7750000-8020000 GCA_023525715.1 Cichorium intybus
TTACCCCTATTTCGTCTTTTGTTGTCTTTTCTCTTATTATTATTATTTACAAATACCTCTCCTCCCACCCCCAATTAAATTTTATACCACCTGATTTGACTAGTTGTTTTATTTTACCCATTTTTCGTATTTTATTGTCTTTTCTATTATTATTATTATTATTATTATAAAAAACTGATGAAAAAATAAATAAAACGTGTATTGAAAAATGCAAAACCCTAAAAACAAAAGTTATAAAAAAATTGGGGAAAAGATGAAGACGTTTGACAGAAGAGAAAGAAACAGGGTAAAAGATAAAGACGTTTGACAGGACAAAAATTAATAGGGGAAAAGATAAGAGGGGGATGGAGTATTGAGGTTATTATTTTTTTCTTTTTATTTTAATTAAAATATAATAAATAAGCATTAAATAAATATAAAAAAACTTTCCAGGGGCAACATAGTATTTTACATATGCTAGGGACCAAATGTAAAATAAAACCAAAAGATAGGGACTTTCCGAGTTAAAAAAAAGTTAGGGATCAAACACATAAATTACCCCAAACCACTGTGACAATTCATGTAATTTAGTTTAACAACAACAACAACAACAACAACAACAATAATAATAATAAAACAAATCAAATAATATTAATAAAAGAAAGTTAAAAGAAAAAGTAAAAGACAACTAATAAACAAAATAAGCAAAAGACAAAAAAATCAAGTAAAAACAAAAAAAGTCAAATCAGGGGGTAAATTAGATAGTAGGGGGTATGTATAAAATCACCCAAAAAAAATTAGGGGTGAAACTTGATATTCTGTGAAAGCATGGGGACCATTTATGAAGTTTGGTCTTAATTAAATAATCATTTGTTATACATATTACAATTTTAATTTGATTGTTGGGTTTTGGTTGTGTATTTTACATCAAGCCATACTAGAAAGCCAAATACATATATGCTTTCAACTATAAATAAGTTGTAAATGTTGGTGATAATAGTGTCACTTCACCATATGGTGTAATTGATTTATAAAAAAATAAAATGAGGATTTAGATTTTGATGTAATACAAGTCCATAGTGCAAAGTATGTACATATATAAGACTTGTTTGATTTCAAAAATAGTGAATGACAAGATTAAGGGGCAGCACTCTATTTAGGGGGAAACATGCACAAAATAGACGAGATAATACACTGTACTAAATTCGACTAATATAATATACACGTTTTGAGCATCTTCATTAAACTTAAGAAACTCTAAACTCTTTCTTCAGGATACATAAAAATACTTATAGAAGCCTTATATTCTGGTTACGTGCACTCAAACTACATCAGGTCTAAAGCGCTAAGTGAAATTAAATAAGTTGAACAACTTTTATGTACTTCATATACTTCTAGAGGTTACCAACCTTTTAATTACCAAGGCATATTCATGTGAGACGCAATCATAGCAACTAATTTTGGATGTAAATAATAAAAACTAAAAAATATTTATTTATTTATTATTTTCGTCACTTTTTTTATTAAAAAATAGCGTTTTTGTAGTATACTAATAAAATATTACACTATATCTGTAATATTGTATTAAAATGTGTAACATTCCAATGGAATTTTTTTGATGTTTTTTGGATTAAAATTTTTGTATGGATACACAAACTAGCAAAAATAATGAAATTTTTTTAATTTCTCATTATTTTTGGTTATTTTAATTTTTTTATCTCAATTGAACTTATATATATATATATATATATATATATATATATATATATATATATATATATATATATATATATATATATATATACATACATACATATATATATATATATATATATATATATATATATATATATATATATATGTTAGGTTCACGTGAGACGCAATCCTAGTAATTCATTTTGGGTGTAAATAAAAAAATTAAAAAATGAAAAATAAATTTTAAAAATATATTTATTTATTATTTTAATCAAATTTTAATTAAAAAATAACGTTTTGTAGTATTCTAATAGAATATTTACACTATATTTGTAATATTCTATTAAAATGTGTAACATTCCACTCGAGTATTTTTTGATATTTTTTGGATTTTAATTTTTTTTTGGATACAGAAACTAGCGAAAATAATGAGATTTTTTAAAAATTTCTCATTATTTTTTGCTATTTTAATTTTTTTATCTCGAAAATTAGTGGCTAGGATTGCGTCTCCTATTCTCACAAAATCTTCAGTGTCTCATTCTCGCAATCGTAGCAACTCATTTTGGATGTAAATAATAAAAACTAAAAAATATATGTTTATTTATTATTTTTGTCACTTTTTTTATTAAAATTTTGCATTTTTGTAGTATTCTGATAAAATATTACACTATATCTGTAATATTGTATTAAAATGTGTAATATTCCACTGGAATTTTTTAATGTTTTTTGGATTAAAAATTTTTTTTGGATACACAAACTAGCAAAAATAATGAGATTTTCTTAATTTCTCATTATTTTTGGTTATTTTAATTTTTTTATCTAAAAAAATAGTGGCTAGGATTGCGTCTCATCTTCTCACAAAATCTTCACCATCTCAATTGAACTTATATATATATATATATATATATATATATATATATATATATATGTGTGTGTGTGTGTGTGTGTGTGTGTGTGTGTTAGGTTCACGTGAGACGCAATCTAGCAATTCATTTTTGGTGTAAATAAAAAAATTTAAAAATAAATTTTATATATATATATATATATATATATATATATATATATTTATTATTTTAATCAATTTTTAATTAAAAAATAGCGTTTTGTAGTATTCTAATAGTATTAGGATCTTTTGAAAACCAACTTCACCCCGAGAATCCGAGAACTCCCAAACCGATATTTTTTTCAAAAAACCTACCACATAGGCCTCTAAAACACTCAAATTGGTGTCGGGGCGCCGAAAAAAAATTTCGAAAAAACGAAATTTTTTTTTTGAAATATATTTGCACATGTGCAAAAAAAAATTTGCACATGTGCAAACTTTTTTATACGTATATTTTTTTTTCAAGTTTTTTTTATGGATGTTTTTTTAACATATATTTAAGGCGATCTGTAAAAAAAATTTGAAAAAAAGTGTACGTATAAAAAAGTTTGCACATGTGCAAAATTTTTTCAAAAAAAAAGTAGTTTTTTTCATAATTTTTTTTTTCGAAAATGCTTAAATATGTGTGTTTTAGAGGCCTATGGGGTCGGTCTTTTTAAAATAATATCGGTTTGGGAGTTCTCGGGGGACTTGTGGTTCTCAAAAGATCGTAACTATATATATATATATATATATATATATATATATATATATATATATATATATATATATATATATATATATATATATATATATATATATAATATCTTCAATTGAGAATTTTAAGAGGTAAAGATTTTGATCCTAGTGATTAATCATATATGTATACAAGATATATGTATACAAGGATTATTTATATATGATTATTTATGTGATTATATGTATTTTCAACATCTCTATTTTTTAAATTGTAAATGGAACCTTCCAATATATAAAAGGATATAATTTCTTTCCGCATTTAGAATTTGGATGTATCATTATTTATGTTTTAGGAGATGTGCTCTCGAAATTTTTGGTCAACAATAAATTTGACTACGTTTTAGGAACGATCTAGCTTTCAAATGTTCGGTCAACAAACATTTTCATATGCTTTTCATTTGTTTAAGCCATCGTAAAGATCAAGTAACTGAACGAGTCGTTGAATAATAAATTTGGCATGTATGTGTCATTCATGTTTCTATTATTATTTTTCACACAATGATGCTATATATTTGCTTTTCTAAACATAAACCGTATTTTAATTGTTGTTTAATTTATAATTTAAGTTATTTAAAACATTTTAAATAGATAAATTGCAAAAAAGAAAAATACTAAAAAATGCATGGTTAAATACTTAAATATAGTTGATGAACCGATTACCTAAAAGGATATAACGTGATGTCCATTAACAACGACACCAGGTCAAGGTTTGAATAAATTAGCCTACAAATAGCATTTTTTTTTTTCATTTCAAGAATGCACATAAATAAGATATATTCAGAGGTTTAATTTTAATTTATCTGTAAGTTTATCGATAATGACTATTCACTATAGATACTTCAAATTTGAATCACAAACTTAATTTTTTCCTATGGTTAATTGACGTTTGATATCAGATAAATAAACAATCATTTCTTGGGAAGTACAGGAAACATTGCATTTCCTTTTAGCATAGAGAGATCAAATCTTTGTATAAGTCATGATATAAATCAATTATTTGACAAATACTCTAACCAGTAAAACATATATACTCAAGAAAACTCGAATATCGAGCTAATATAATACATTATAGTTTATATATAATAAATAAAACAAAATCATGAGAGATTATAATAGTACGGATTCGTAACATTGCTTTAACTTTAAGTTAATGGAGTTGTGACAACAAAATTTCTTTTATAAAATAGTGATAGGTGGCACGCTTAATATTATAATAATATTCTTTAAAAAGTAAGTAGTTGTTACTTTTTTATCACCCTAAAAAAGGATATATATATATATATATATATATATATATATATATATATATATATATATATATATATATATATATATATATATATATATATATATATATATATATATATATATATATATATATATATATATATATATATATATATAGGGCTAGGATCAAATATATCCATACAAGTATTGTGTAAACTTGAAAATCAATCTGGACCACTCATTTAAAACACATTCTTTTAAAAATGTACAAAATTTAGTTCATTTTTTTAAGAATGGTAAGAACTCATTATGTCAAAAACTTATTCTGTTAAGAATGTGTTTTTTTCATTGTTACGAGAATGAAATCTGATGGCCAGGATTTGGTTACAAAGTAACACAATAATTGTCATTCTTATTATAACCTAGCCCTATATATATATATATATATATATAGAGAGAGAGAGAGAGAGAGAGAGAGAGAGAGCTAGGTTACATTAAGAACCACAATTATTGTATGGTCGTAAGGACAAATCTGGTGCGAAGAATTCAAATGATCAATGGTTGTGATTAATAACAGAATATTAATTTTTTTAATTAAAAATTTATCAACTTTCCAATTATATCATTCTAATGGGTAATATGGACATTTTATGTTTTTTCAATATGGAATGTGAGATTTTCATGTGATTAAATTTCAAATTTAAATTTTATTTCAATTTCAAATTCGAATTTATTTTTAAATTCAAACTTCAATTTTGATTCTTCATCTGAGTTCTTAACCATTTACATTCTATTAGAATTAATTACAAAAACATACATTAGAGTGATACTGCAAATTTAAAAGTAAATTAACCATTCTGGTAGAATAAATTACAAAATCATACTTATATAAATTACAAAATTATACAAAAATCAAATTTATATGAAAGTAAATTAAACATTCTATTAGAATGAATTACAAAATGATATTTACATTGTATTGTGTAACATCAAAATGACTAGAATAATATATTAGAATCTAACAGAATATACATTCATTCTGACAGAATATACGATCATTCTGACAAAATATACATGGTTACTCTTCAATTCTTCTACTGTATGTGAAGCGTATCCACCAAAAACTCATGTGGTAACATGTCTAAATAATTGATATTTCTGAAATCATTCTTAGCATCTAGAATGTTGAAGAAATTGCTATTCTGGAATCAATCTACGCTTCTCGAATCATTATTGGGGTCTTGCGGTTGCTGAACAAATACAAAGCCATATTCATAAATATTTTTTCATTCTGGTATAGACCTGAAAATCATTTTGAGGGGTGGAGGTGAGAGATAGAACACATAGTAACAAAATTTGGGTGAGTGATGGAATGTTAATAACTTATCGAAGCCATTTTAATTGAAATTTTTTTCATCTATTGTCTTGTAAAGTGGTGTTTGGGATTGATTATTAGAACTATGTCACAAATGATCATATATGCAGTCCTAAACACCCTCAAAACTATTACATGATGTATCAGAATGCAATAGACAAATAAACATATATAGTAATAAACCCCAAAAACACACTCACTCAAGAACAAAGTGGTTGAATGTCAATTATTTGTTGTGGCATTTTATCAAACAGTTAATATGTGTTATTAAAAAGAAAAGTCATATTCTTTACATTACTTCATCACTCACCCAAATTATATATAAACATATAAAAACAAAGCCCAACATAAATTGGTAAGAAAAATCAGAAACAAAATTACGAAACTTATATATCGTTAGTATCATTTTAATTTCTTTTCACTGGTATTAACAAAATCAGGAGATGCTCAAGAATCAAGAAAATTTATGAACCTGAAATAGGAAAACATACGCTAGCGGAGAGGGTAGTCGGTGATTTAGGCAGAGCAAAGTCGTGACTAGAGTCGTAGAGTCGTACCCGCTACTGTTTGGCTACTTGTTCCCTGAGTTTGCTTCCATTTTCGATATTCTAATTCAAAATCGAACTTGCTTTAGAAGAAGATGAATCAGGCAGTGATCAAAAAATCTGATTTTGTTGTTAGATTGAATACGCTTGTTGTTTATACGTAGGGAAGAAATTGGCATGGCGGAAAGAGGTATGAACGAGGCAGCACGAAATTTAGGGCTTGTGGTGTTGTCTAATTAAGAATGGCGGGTGAATTCTAATTGTGCCGATGGAAACTTGAGATAAGGAAGGTGATAAATATAGCCAGCACCTGATTACCATGATTATAGGCTCAATTTACCATAATTATAGATATTAATTTTAATTTCATTAATTAATTTATATATATGTGTGTGTGTGTGTGTTCAAATAAGACCATGCAAATTTTGTGAGACGGAGAGACTCAATCCTAGCCACTCATTTTGGAGATCAGGAAATAAAAAAAAATAAAATAGGCTAAAATAATGAGAGTTTTCAAAAAAAAATCTACAAATTTTTGCTATTTATTCTATCTAAAAAAATAAAAAAAAAGACTTGGAAAATCAAAAAAAATTTCAGTGGAATGTTGTTGGATGTTGAATATTTTAATAGAATATTACACAGAATAGTTAATATTCTATTACAATATAAAAAACGCTAATTTTTCTATTTTTTTAATAAAAAAATGACGAAAATAATAAATAAATATATTTTTTCCTTTATTTTGTATTTTTAATTTTTTTTTGTTTTACACTCAAAATGAGTGGCTAGGAATGCGTCTCCCGGTCTCACGAAATATAATGGTCTTATATGAACCTAACCCTATATATATATATATATATATATATATATATATATATATATATATATATATATATATATATATATATATATATATATATATATATATATATATATATATATATATATATATATATATATATATATATATATATATATATATATATATATAGGGTTGTGTTTAATAGATAACTAATTCAAAACAGGAACCAAGGAACCAATCGTATCGTCGGACTGCAAAACATCGATGGCGAGAAAAAAAGATGTATATTTTCTAGTCAGATGCGAAGTAGAGGATTATTGCAAAAAAAAACTCACTTCGTTTTTTATGTTTTTTTAATTTTTATCCATATTTTATTTTGAAAAAATAAACCAAACATACTCGTTGTTTATTTTCTTATCTCACAATTGAAGAGAAATCAAACATAAATAAATAAAGAGACTAATATATTTCACATCCTACATAGCTTAAAAAAAAGTTTCAAAGAAACCAAACATCTATAAATAGAGAGCCTAAAACCATTTCCCTCGTATGTTATTATGTATTCTTGATGTTGATTGTAATCATATTATGAGTCAGTTGCAACATTCCATGAACCATTAGTTTTAGTTTTAAGATCGATTTTGGAAAATTTGGACGGGTATCCGATATCTATTTTTTTTTCTAAATAAATTCAAATTAATGTAGTACGTGATAAAAATTTATCTTGAACTACATTGATTAAACAACCTCTATTATAATATTTATTTATATAAACAAATTTGTTTGAACTTTAAAAGATTACTGTTTGAAAATTTTATGTGCATAGATCTTATTAAAGCGAATAAAATGTTTACAATATTTTGTATTACACATTGAACTATGAACAACGACCTATGACGAACTTGCAACTCAATTTTTTTTTAATAATTTTCAACTCATTTCAAGATTCATATTTTTAGTTTCAATACTTTTGGAAGTTAAAACAAAATAGGATAATTGTTGAAACTTTGAAATAAAAACATGTTTTTATGATAAATTGACTACTAATCAACAGTAGACTTTGAAAACCAATGTATGATCAAGATTGATAAGAGAACCTAAGTAGTGATATCATATAAGGGAAATATTAAAGGTTATATATGTACAATGCAATGTGATTAAAATAAAAAAAAACTTCCAATTAACAAAGTGACATTTTTATAAGAGATACGAAGATATAGATACATATATAGATATATTTTCATATATAGATAAGGATTAAATTTAATTTGTTTTAGTAATGCTCGATGTCTCAAACACTCTCTATTGAAAATTCTTTTGCACATGTATCTTGATGAATCGAAAAAATGTCAATGTTGTTGTCACTTTTTTACTACAACATACTTTAAACTTGAAACCTAATCACTTTTCAAAAGTTTTATTTAGTAATATTCATCTTCATTTTTAAGTTTTAATACTTTTGAAAACTAAAACATAATAGTAAAATTCTTTATCACTTTGGGGAAACATGTTCCGACGATAAAATGGTAGTTAATTAATAATAAACTTTGAAATATATATTGAAATCAAATTTGATGGATAATGTAATCAAATGAGTGGTATTATATAACTGAAAATTTAAATGTTAGTTAGATGTGTGAAACAATGTGAGACAAAGAATAATATGAAAATAATATGGTAAATATAAAAATATAATGTTTAACCACATTGTTATCTCCTTTATATTAGATAGTTAAAACATTCACAATTGAAAATTTCTACGTATATACATGTTGGTGACTCAAAAATGTTTACGTCGGTGTCAGTTTTTACAAACGACATACTATAAGCTTACAAACTAGTCAAGGTTTTAAAAATTTTAAGTAATTTTTATTTTAATTTTGAGTTTCAATAATTCCGAGAGTTGAAATTAAATAGTAGAAATCTTTTAAAACTTGCGATAAAAGCATGTTTTTATGATAAAATAATCACAAATTAATAATAAACTTGAAAGATGAAGTTCAAGTTTGATGGATAATGGAAGCACATGAATTGTATTATATAAGAGAAAAAGAAAATGCTACATATGTATGTGAAGCAATGTGGGATAAAGAAAAAAACAAAGAAATTTAAAAAGTTATTGTGTTAAGAATTAAAATAGAAACTTGAACGACCAACACGATGACAATATAATATTAACCATAAAAGTATGAATAAAAATGTTCTTCTAACAATATGGGAAAAAAAATCATACACGAATACTATTACATTCATAATTTATGTCATTTTTCACATTCTAGATAACAAAATCTGAAAATGTGAAACGAATGTGTGAGTAACTAAAAATATAAGTGAATCAAGTATGATTTTAATATCTTAATGTTATTATATAGGTAAAACCCTATTAATTAATCAATCAACAAAGTCAATTATACCATTAATTTATCATGAATTTAAGATTTTAAGTTTTTGAAGATTAAAATAATAAAAATAAAATAAGTTTGTTAGTTTAGATTAAGTCAATGACTAAAAATATAAATTAATAAATTTAAAATAAAAAACTATGAAAAATAAAATTTGCAACATGATTAAAATATGATGATTTTTAAATACCCTCATGAATGGTTTTCACTAATGAAAGTTCGTTGCACGTTCATCAAGAACTTATATTTATATTACATTTATTTAACCAATAAAATTTAGAGTAAATTACAATAATGGTCCATGTGGTTTGCATGAAATTGCAATAATCGACCAACTTTTTAAAAAGCCACGAAAATGGTCTAATTTAAAGATTAACTTTCAATAATGGTCCATGTGGTTTGTAAAAATAAGTAAAAAGACTATTTTACCCTTTTTTATTTCTTTTTTATTTTTATTTTAATGTTTTATTTATTTTAGTAATTAAAAAAAATACCCCACCCCCAACCCTACCTCTCTCTCTCTCTCTCTTCTCTCTCTCTCTCTCTCTCTCTCTCTCTCTCTCTCTCTCTCTCTCTCTCTCTCTCTCTCTCTCTCTCTCTCTCTCTCTCTCTCTCTCCTTCCTGGGTACTCGCTACCCCTCTCCTTCAAGTTCACCCTTCTCCTCCGGCGAGCTACCACTACCGACGATCTCAATTACAGAGTACCAACATCTGCTGCTTTTGTATATATACCTCCACCAACTCTACCAAAAACCACCAAGACCATAACCAGTAATCGATTTAAATAATCCCTCTGAGTGCAAGGCTCGCTCTGTGTGTTGAAGTTGTTAACTAATCCGAGAAATAGAAAGATTATGAGTGCAAAAATGGCGGTGAAGATTGCGAGATACTTGTATTGTGTATACAGAAATGACGTTGCACCTGGAAACATCAATCGGAAACATTAGGTTGAAGGATCAGATAGAAGTTAGGATTCAATTACCAGGTTTTTAATTCCGATAGAGATTGCGCTTTGAATTTTAGCACATTTGAACACAATTTGATCAGAATCGATACGAATTTCCTGGTCATCCTCTTCAATCAACCGATTCCGCTGGTTGTGATTTTGATTCTCTATTACTCCACTTGAGACCTGTCAAACACGCACTTGTCCTGTCGACTCTGATGGGTCCGAGTTGATAAAATCTAGTAAATAAATTTAGATTCAATAGTCGACTTCAAAGTTTGTTTTTTCTCATCTAATATTCTCAACAATCGAGAGCCATGGAAAAGGAATATTGAAGCCTCACCAGCTCATGGCTGAGTTTGATGCAATCTCCAAGGAAGATACCAAACTTCATGATGGTGCATTTCATGAAGTTCTCAAATCCACACAGGTATATGATTGGATAAACACACGGAAAAAAGCAATCAGCATGCATCCGACTAATTCTCTGTTTTTTTTGTCGATAGGAAGCAATAGTGCTGCCCCCATGGGTTGCACTTTCTATTCGTTTGAGACCTAGTATTTGGAATATATAAGAGTCAATGTAAATGCACTGGTCGTTGAGGAATAAAGTGTTGTTGAATATCTTCGATTCAAATAGGAACTCGTTGATGGATCGTAAGTAACGTCATCTTCTAACCTTTACGTTCTAATTTGCATCTGCCCTCTGTTTTTCGTTTGCAAATGTTTTACCATTTCCGATTGATTGCAGCTCCAATGATAACTTTCTACTGGAATTGAACTTCAAACCTTTCACATCTCCAGTTCCCCATTGACAAAATCAACAGCTTTTGTGCTCCCTTCTAATTCTTTTTTCTTGTTTTTTAAAGATCGAAGAGTTGTCCCGAGCCCCTCGACCTTCACCTCATTCTTGACTATTTCATTAGAAGCCTTCTTGCCTTTTTTCAGTTTTCTTACACGCCGGAAAAAATGGTGGAGATGGGGATGTTCTGTTCTTGATTAACCGGAAAAGAAGAGAGAGAGAGAGAGAGAGAGAGAGAGAGAGATACAGGGGGTGGGGGTGGGGTATTTTTCTTTTTTTTAATTACTAAAATAAATAAAACATTAAAATAAAAATGAAAAAGAAATTAAAAAGGGTAAATTGGTCTTTTTACTTTTTTTTTACTTATTTGTGGACCATTATTGAAAGTAAATCGAAACATTTGGACCATTATCGATGTTTTTTCAAAAGTTGGTCGATTATTGCAAATTCATGCAAACCACATGGACCATTATTGTAATTTACTCTAAAATTTATGTATACAATAATTACTTTTACTAAGTAAATTTGAAATGAAACAAACAAATAAAACATGATTATCTCAAAATAGAAATAAACATGCCATCATTATACTAAGATTTAAAAAAGAAACATGTAAAACCAAACATGAATTATATAATATTAGTTTAAATACTAAGTATTTAACACTTGTATTAGAAAACATATTAAACACTTACAAATCGTATAAGGAGAATATATAGAATTCAATATAAACTTTATATATAGAAACACTATCTATTGCAATAACCATTGATGCCATAAACTAACGTTTTCAACTCTTTATATTTGAATTACAAATCCCTTCAAACGCATGCATTTTTTTTGTAAGCCAAGCTTATTTATATATTACTAATATAAGTTACAATGTGTATAAATGAGAAAAATAAAAAGTCATTACAAATTAATAATCATAACTTACAAACTCTTTAGTTGTAAGTATTAAGTATACATAAATTACAAAACTTTTGAATTGTAGTGAGAGTTTCAAAACTTCTGATTTGTAGAGGGAGTTTCAAATTAATGTGGTGCTAATATATGAGTTATCTTGAACCACATTGATTTGGATGACCTCTATTATAAGATTTACTAGACGAATCCCCGCGCATTGCGCAGGAACAAAATTGTGTAGGTAAAATAATAACATATATATATTGTTAAAAATATCTAAGTTATTGTTATCAATAATAAAATAACAATTTTATATAAGAAATCAAAAGATTGATGTATCACTAATGAATTATTATATATCAATACATTCGTTCTAAAAGTATCAGAAAATAAATAAATAAATAGTTAATTAATATCATAATAAATAAACAATAATAATTTTTTTAATATGATAATGGTAAGAATAGGATAAATAATTTATTGTATAGTTGGAATCTTTATTGTGAATTTTTTTAAACTTATTGGTAATCATTTAACATAAGTAAAAAGTTTTTTATAGTTACTAAGAATTATTGTTTACATATTATTTGTGCTTTTTGTTTGCCAATAAGGAATATAATTAAAACATCACATTTTATTTATTTCTTGATTTTCGAATTAATATACAAATCTTTTTAATTCTCTTTCGCTGTCTATATATATATATATATATATATATATATACATATATATATATATATATATACATATATATATATATATGTGTGTGTGTGTGTGTTAGTGTGTGTGTATGTGTGTCATTTTATATATCTCAATCTAATGAATAACAAATAGTATAAAAATAAATACTACAATTTTTAATAACATTAAATATTGAAATATCTATTATAACAACCAAACACTCCAATACAATACACAAAATCCGTAGAAACTATTTCATGACTTTACATATCAAAATTTAACGACCAACAAAAATTATGAAATAAATAATAACATAAAAACATCGAAAATCTATTAAAACATTTATATTCATAAATCACGTCAACCCTCCAAAATCATAGAAATTTTGTATAAACAACTTCATGATTTTATATGCCACAATCTTTGAAATAACAAATAGTATGAAAAAAATTAAATACTACAACTTTTAATAACAAAAGTACTAAAATAACTATTTTACTATTTGCATTAAAAAATACATCAACCACTCCTAAATCATACAAATAATGTAGAAACAATTTGAAGAAAAAAACTAAAAACAATTATATAAAATCAACATACGTTTGGTGTATTTTCTCATTTATTCCACTCTTCATATTTTGGTCACAAACACTTGAAAGACATGAATATTTTTATGAGAAATTTTTTTACTAATATAGCAACAACATGAATAAATGAAAGGAATACAAAACGTTTTTAGTAAATGATATTAATTGAAAAAACATGAAGAGTTATTTAGGTTTCAAATCACTTATTTAACATTAATTTACCAATTTATAATCATTGTTAGAAAAAAATCGAAAAGTCATGAGAGTTTCAAATCAATATTGAAGTATTAAAATAAATTTAGAAAATCAATGGAAATATGAAAAGACATGAGAGTTTCAAATGAATGTGGTGCTTTGAAATATACATCTATTATAAGATATATAGATATAAATATAGATATAGATATAGATATAAATATAGATATAGATATAAATTATATATATATATATATATATATATATATATATATATATATATATATGTATGTATATATATATATATATATGTTTGTATGTGTATGTATAATGGATCAATATGAGACAACAAAAGTGGCTTGAGCTACTAGAGGGCTACGATTGTTAAATTCTCTATCACCTTAGGAAAAGCAAACATGGTTGAAAATGCTTTAAGAATAAAGAAACATGCAAAGACAAATTTGATGAAATCCTTAAGAATTGAAGTGGTATCCACAATGGTATTAATGTTGAAAAGGGCCCAACATGAGGTTCTAAACAGTGAGAACTTGGAAGAACAAGATTTAGGTACACATGAACCAAAGGGTTTCAGGAGGGGGTATGGGTACCAAAATGTTGAGCTATCATAAACCTCCCCCTAAAATCTGATAAGTCAAAGTGCCTCGTTCACCTAGGGAGTACAATGAGAATATATGGCATATTGGAGTTGATCGAAAAGACCATCGATCTTGAGTAGAGGGTATTAAATTTTCACAATTATCTTGATGAGCTCTCGATAATCAATTCACACACGCATTGAACCACGGATAATTAAGCGTAATCTCATCACTAATCCAACTTAAAGTATATAACTAATTTACTTACAACTTAATTAATTGAATTTATCGATAAACTACTATTATATGTGTTGTAGGTACCTATTGTTAGAACTTGATTCGCCACTTAATCCCTAACATGAAAATTTGCCATTTTGTATACTTTTAGTATTATTTGCCCTACCCGATCGTTGCTTACTTGCGGGTTACTTGTGTTATTAGTTTGATTTTAATATCTATTGTTGTTTGAAAAAGAATTAGTATTAAGAGTTGTCTTAGTAATTAATTTTCTGAGTATGACTTATTAGTTATTACTCCTAATTAAAACATAAAATACGATAATTGAAATTGACACACACATATATATATATATATATATATATATATATATATATATATCTATAGGGAGAGAGTTAATATTAAATACATTTGCTAAGTATTGTGTGAATGTAGGACCAATTCTGGACCATTGGATTGAAAAAATCAATGACTTAGATGATAGTGGCATTTGTGTAATTAAAATGAAAGAATTAAATAAAAATAATTATAAACATTCGGTTAAGGGCATCTTGGGCATTTCTATATACCTACAAATAAATAAACAATATAATTTTCAAATCAATTTTGAAGATCGAAACAAAAATTACGGACCGTCTTCTGAATTCGGGTTCCATTATCTACTCAATGTACGATTTTTACAGTGACGATTGGAATAAAAGCTAGCATAAAAAGGATTTCTGGGAATGAACATCAATCATCACTTGGAATTCTTGCGATTAACAAGAAAAATGTGCGATTACCACCCATTCTCTAATAATGATTAAAAAAAAACATGCAAACAGACTCAAGTAATTAGGTACAATATAACGTATACATATCCATTCTCTAAGAATGGCTTAAGCTACATAGTAACTAACCCCATTATCTAAGAACGACTTATACTTCATGGTACAAAAAGCTATTAGCAAAAACAACACCAAATAAACGTCTATATCTTCACAGTATGGAAAGCCCCATTATCTGAAAATGCCACATTCTCTGAGAATAAACTTGAACCATTCTCATAGAAATTCTCTGAGAATGACTTATAGCAAAAACGACACCAAATAAACGTCTGTATCTTCACCGTATGGGAAAGCCCCATTCTCTGAGAATGCCCCATTCCCTAAGAATGAACTTGAACCATTCTCAAAGACATTCTAAACGCCTCTCCGAAATCCAGAAGAAAAAAAAGGCGGAGATGAAATTTTTTTGACGAACAGTTGTACCAGGTTCGATCGATTAATTTGGCGAATTTTATACCAGGTTCCGATTAATTACTCTTTTTTTTTGCAATTGCAGGTTCCACCCTTTTGCTGCCACCGCCTTACGATGTACAAATCACAAGTCCACCGTCTTTCTCTCTCTGCTTTGCGACGACGATAGATTCGCTGGTGTTGACGGCAGACATGGTGGTCGACGGCGTGTTGTGGTCGATGATAGCAGATGTGGTGGTCGACGACGTGTTGTGGTCGATGATGGCAGACGGTGCATAATTTCTAATTAGGGTTGATAGATGTTCCCGTATAAGAAGGGAAGAAGATGATAGATATAGATAAATTTACCATAATACCCCTTATAAATGTGTGGACCACAATTGGTCTTACAATCACACAATATTTAGAAAACGTATTTGAACCTACATATATATATATATATATATATATACATACACATATATATATATATATATATATATATATATATATATATATATATATATATATATATAGGGCTAGGTTATAATAAGAATGACAATTATTGTGTCACATTGTAACCAAATCCTGGCCATCCGATTTTCATTCTCGTAAGAATAAAAAACTGAAAAATTTTCATTCTTAAAAGAATGAACTAAATTTTGTACATCAAAATGACAAGAATGTAATTAGTTGTTTCAATTATGAAAAATTTACTTGAAAATTACATCACAACAATAAGAATCTACAAAATTGTAACAATTATGGAAAGAATGAAAATACTTTACATAAAACAATAATATGCTAAATGAACATATAAGTCATTTTTAAAAGAATGTGTTTTAAATGAGTGGTCCATATTGAGTTTCAAGGTTATACAATACTTGTCAGGAAATATTTGATCCTAGCCCTATATATATATATATATATATATATATATATATATATATATATATATATATATATATATATATATATATATATATATATATATATATAATCAGGATCGGGTGAAGACTCTTCTTAAAGTGAGGACTTGCGAGGACACCTTAAAAAATTGAAAAAAATAAAAAATATAAATAATAAAATGGATCATAGTACTATATCGGAGAAAAAAAAATATTAAAAAAAAACTTTTTTATCATTATTTTTTTAATAATGAAATAATGATTCAAAATAAAAACAGAAAAATTGGATCATTATGTTTTTCAATGATCCAAATTTTTTTTGATAATGATATAGTACTATTCTCGATTTTATGATTTGTATTTTTTTTATATTTTTTTTCAATTTTTTAAGGTGTCCTCGCAAGTCCTCACCGAAAAAAGAGTCCTCACTGGAACCGAAACCTATATATATATATACATATATATATATATATATATATATGTATATATATATATATATATATATATATATATATATATATATATATATATATATATATATATATATATATATATATATATATATATATATATATATATATATATATATATATATTGAGGATCAATTGAAGCCAACGAAAAGTTTGAGATCGCAAGGCCAGTTCTGGACCAATCAAATTATAAGGCATATTAGTAATTATGTATTTCAATTAAATTATATCAAAATTATAGTTTCCTAAAATCTAGAATTTTGATTGTTAGTTACCAAAAAAACTAATAAATTAATTTTTATTTTTTTAATAATATAAGATTATATAACGTTTATTTTTTTTACTTATTTTTATTTTTATTTTATTAAAACATAGTAATTATCATTTTTCGGTCAAAATATATTTATCATTGTATGATTTGAGTTATACGATTTCAATCATTAATGATTATAAAACACAATGTTTTTCTAATAATAAATGATTAGATCTCTAGAAAAATAAAAATAGATACGATTGTAAAATATAAAGTAAATAGAACACGAAATAAAGATAAAAATTTCAAAATATTCTTAATCATGAATGGATAAAAACATCTCTAATTATAATCATATATGACTACACCTCTAACTATAAATTGATAAACATTAACAAAATAAAAGTTACATTTAAATTCCTACATTTCAAGTTATATTTATTAATGAATATAATTGTAACAATAAATGAATTCACACATTGTTGTGTTTGATTCGAATTTTCTTGTTAGACCATACACGAAAAAAAGATGAGACACCCATGATCATTGTTGTTCTTAGATACACCTGCAAAATCAAACTCAAGGATATCAGAAAATGATTAATAACCATATTAAACATAAATGATTAATGACCATATTAAAGAAATTCCAATCACGATTTAAGCACAAAAGGGTTTAAAGAAATTGCAAAATAAAAGGAGAAACAATGTTTACGATTCAAATCACGATTTTTGGTAAAGCATAGCTTTCAATGACGGATACGATGCAAAATTTTCGAAGTCCGACCTGATTAGTACATTGCTCGACTAGAGGTTCCATAAGGAAACGATTACGATGCAAATTCCGAGTGAAGGAAACGTGTTCCGCGTGCCTGGGATTAGAAACTCGATCTCAGTAGGGTTTTTATTTTCGAACCTCGGCTCCTTCTATACCTATGACTGGTTTTAACGATAAAGGGTTCGAGGTCTAGTGGGATACGATTAAGAAGAAGTTTGGGTTTTATGATCTTTGACCAAGATAAGCGATGGAGATAGAGAGAGTAAGAGTGAGGGATTTTAGGAACTGATTAAATTAAGGTAATTACAAATGACATTAATTCCCTTATGTTGTCAATAATTTAAATTTTTGAATTTTAATTTATTAATAATTACAAAATTATTAGCTTATTTATAGCCCTAGATCTAAGATAATAAATAGTTGAGATTTGCTCTCTAGTTCTCAACCTTTATATATATATATATATATATATATATATATATATATATATATATATATATATATATATATATATATATATATATATATATATATATATGAATTGATTGGTACAATACAACTGTGGTATTCAAAATTTTGTACCGTTACCGTATCAAGACTTCTTAATTGGTATTGTACTACCTGCCAAAGCTACCAAACATGTTAGCTACCGACATTATTGGTACGGTTGATAACGTGTTAATTAGCTCAAATACAACAGAACATCTATAAAGCGGTTGAAATCGCAATTGTTAATTAGCTCAATAACATTGCTCATTCCAATATATTGGAGAAGATAAACATAATTGATTGTTTTATAAATGTGTATTTCCCGACAACACATAAAAAACATAGAAAGGTTTATACCCGAAGTCAAATCCATACCATAATTTCTTAATTGCAACATATACTCCCATAACACAATTTACTCCTTTTTCATGACACTCCAATACAAAACTACTATAAATATATTATCGGATGAATTCATTTTAAGTGGAAAGTGTGTTGATTATATTTACAAAATTACTTGATATATTGCAAAAGGATGTATACAGTTACGCAAAAAATGTTTTGTGATTGAGGTTGTTAAACCTAATTATATTGAATGATTTGTCAACTCGTGAGAACGAATTTCACAATGACAAAGAACTTCACAATAGAAGGTTGCAAGCTACTTCTATACTATGTCACAGCATAAAGGTACCTCACAATTGACCAACCTTAAAATTGACAGTGTTTTGTGATATTAACAAAAAATTGATCATTGCCACGTTGTTTTTTTTTTTTTGTTTTTTTTTTGGTGATAATCCCTTAAATAAAAACAAACAAATGTTCAATTACTTGTAAAAATAATATGTTCAATCTTTTCAAACATGGTGTAAGTGGTACATGGTAGAGAAATGCAAAGGGATAAATAATATTCCTGTTTATTTCATGGCTTTTCATCCATGTTTATCTTTGGTTGTCTTTGTCAAATGGGAAAGTTGCTTTGTTTATAAAAGCTATAGAAAGTGAATATGCCTTTGAATTGTTTATTTACTTTACTTTTGCATGTTAAAGTTATAGATGAAATATGACAGGACAATTATAATAATAATGATTGAATTTTTATGTGCTACGCAAGAAAAAAGTCTAATTAAATTTCATATATTGGCATCAGTTATATGCCACAGCAATCTTTTGTGATATAAAGTTTTTGTCTGATTCATGCACATTGTATTCTATAAAGTTAATTAGCTAAAAGTATAAAAAAAGCTAATAGAAAAATCGTTTTAATCAATATGTAGAATGAATCGTAATTCGCAAGTGAGAAAAAAATCGATGAATGAGGAAAAACCCTCTTCTATTTACAAGAAGATAATATATAGATATATTTTCCCATTTTGTGCATTTTTAGGCCATTGGGACCACACTCGAAAGTTACAAGTTCCAATGAATGATGTACAACCTATTGATTAAATTGTTTAAAAATTACGGTCTTTAGCTTCAAAACCAAAAAAACAAGCGTCTTTGACTGTCAATTACAACGGCCACGTTCGACTAAAACACAACAATAGTACGATAATAAACTATTTTTAAACTCTTGATTAAAGATTGAGAATTTAAAAATAAATTATGGTACTTTTGGTTAATTTATGTTTGAACCTGAACATTTGCATTATTAACCTATTAATTTATATAATTATTTAACATCAAAGCAATATTTAAAAATAATTTATATATTGAGATTTCAAACATATTATATTGTTTATTAATAACCTGTTATAATATAGAGAAGCTGATTCTCAATTCTAGGATTTTTATGGCCTGTCTTATTAAAACGTAATTTAGGCCTTTAGATTTTTATATTCAGAATCTAAATTTCAATAATTTTTAAAACATGTAAAACATAAATTGTTATTGATTTTTTAAAGATGAGTGTTGTATAGAAATAAATTCGAATTTTTTACTATTCAATAAATATTTATGAAAATATAGAAATTTAGGTATTTATTCACTCCTGGGAAATGAGGAGAGGGCTCCTACTATTCTTTAACGGGTGAAGTTTCGATTAATAAGAAAAAAAGGGATTTGTTTCTTTTTGGGACTGTAACTGTTACTACTTACTCTTATCTCTCTATCAGCGGTTCCACTCCTTGTAGATTTGATATAGGTGGGGAGCCTCTTTCTATTTCACAAGCCACAAATCTTCAAAAAAGATTGTGTTTTTCGTTTGGGCTTTTTTTCTTTAATAATCTTTTATGTTAAAGCTCTGTTCTTGATCTGCAGTTAGCTTTTCAAGAAAAGAAACTGAAAAAAATGGGGGAAGAGAAGCCTGAAGTTCTTGAAGCTGTGCTGCACGAGACTGTAGATTTGGTAAACGGATTATGGATCTGTGTTTCTCATTGTAGCTGTTTTACGTTCTATGTTTTACGATTCTTTCTGGGGTTTGTTTAATTTTGATTTTTGAGTAATTTTTGCAGGAAAGTATACCCATTGAGGAAGTTTTCGAAAATCTGAGATGTAGCAAAGAGGGTCTCACTAATACTGCCGCTGAAGAAAGATTGACCATTTTTGGTTATAATAAACTCGAGGAGAAGAAGGTGTTTAACCCAATTCAAATTCGCTCTTTTTTTCTTCAAGAATTTCTTGTTTTATTTCCCAATCTTATGATATTAATGGTTTCCTGTACCTCTTTTCCCGCTTCTTTTGTGTGTTTTCTGATAAATTTATGATGTCGGTGTTTTCAGGAGAGCAAATTCTTGAAGTTTTTAGGGTTTATGTGGAATCCATTATCATGGGTTATGGAAGCTGCTGCTATAATGGCTATCGCGCTAGCTAACGGAGGAGTAAGAACTCAAGAAATCCCCATTCGAACAAATTTCATTCGAATTACTTCTTTCTCCTTCGTAAACCCTAATTCAACCGATATTTCGCAGGGAAAGCCTCCAGATTGGCAAGACTTTGTGGGTATCATCACTTTGCTCATTATCAACTCCACCATTAGTTTCATAGAAGAAAACAACGCCGGTAATGCAGCGGCGGCCCTCATGGCCCGCCTCGCCCCAAAAGCCAAGGTATCATCAAATCATTCTTCTCGCCGTCATTTCACAACTCAAACACGATGGTTTCGTTCTTGATTTCGTATCATAAATTATAAAGATTCTCCGAGATGGACGATGGAGCGAGGAAGACGCTGCGATGTTGGTTCCCGGAGATATAATCAGCATAAAACTCGGTGATATTGTTCCTGCAGATGCTCGTTTGCTCGATGGCGACCCTTTAAAGATCGACCAGGTGAATTTCTACTCTCTATCATCCGTCTCACTATTTCTTCATCAAATCCTGAATTCCGTCTTTTTTTGACCTTTTTAGTCAGCGTTGACCGGAGAATCACTTCCGGTGACCAAAGGCCCCGGAGATGGTGTCTATTCCGGTTCCACTTGCAAACAGGGAGAGATCGAGGCGGTTGTGATTGCCACCGGCGTTCATACCTTTTTCGGAAAAGCTGCTCATCTTGTCGACAGCACAAACCAAGTTGGTCATTTTCAAAAAGTAAGATCCGGGCTTGTGTTTTTTTTTTTGTTGTTTGTTATGTTTTTTTCGGGTTTCAAGATATTTTTAATTTTTTTAGGTGTTGACTGCAATCGGGAATTTCTGCATCTGTTCAATTGCGGTCGGAATGGTGATTGAGATCATTGTAATGTTCCCGATTCAAGATCGACAATACAGGCCCGGAATTGACAATCTTCTTGTTCTCCTCATTGGCGGAATCCCCATTGCCATGCCGACTGTTCTTTCTGTAACAATGGCAATTGGGTCCCACCGCTTGGCCCAGCAGGTTTCTTCCTTCTCCAAAATTCCCAATTTACAAATTCTTTTCCTTCTTATTTAATGCTAATCAAAATTACAGGGAGCAATTACAAAAAGAATGACAGCAATTGAAGAAATGGCGGGCATGGATGTCCTTTGCAGTGACAAAACCGGAACTTTGACTCTCAACAAGCTTACTGTTGATAAAAATCTAATCGAGGTCAGTCTTTAGTTCATTTGTATTTACTTTTTTACCCTTCTCTTCTCTTTACATCTTATCTGACTTACGTAATTTCTCAGGTATTTGCTAAAGGAGTAGATGCAGATACTGTAGTGCTGATGTCAGCACGAGCATCAAGAACTGAAAACCAGGACGCCATAGATGCTGCCATTGTGGGTATGCTTGCTGATCCAAAAGAGGTAAATAAAAATATTTTTTTCAATGTCTATTCTACTAATTAATTAAAAAAAAACCCACAAAAAGTCATATGTAATTTTTGTTTTGTATGTAGGCTCGCGCTGATGTTCAAGAGCTACATTTTCTGCCATTTAATCCTACGGATAAGCGGACCGCGTTGACTTATCTGGACAACCAGGGTAAAATGCATAGAGTCAGCAAAGGCGCCCCTGAACAGGTCTATATTTTATTAATTATTAAAACATAAATGATCAATTTTGTTTTTATACCGTTTTGATTTAATTTGTTATATTGGTTTAGATTTTAAATCTTGCACACAACAAATCGGATATTGAACGCCGAGTCCATGCTGTCATCGATAAGTTTGCAGAACGTGGTCTACGGTCGCTTGCTGTCGCGTACCAAGTAATTCAAAACATTTTAAATAAATTTACAATTTTGTTTTATTTAAGGTTTCAACCGTTAATTTCGTGTTTTTTTTTTTAAAAAAACAGGAAGTTCCGGAAGGTCGAAAAGAGAGCCCGGGTGGGCCGTGGCAGTTCATCGGTCTCATGCCACTCTTTGACCCGCCACGTCATGATAGTGCCGAGACGATTCGAAGGGCGTTGAATCTTGGAGTAAATGTTAAAATGATTACAGGTGTTGTTTTGTTTTGTTATGTTCAGGGGCGTTTTCGTCTTTTGCAAATAGCTAAATTTTAATAAAAAACAGGGGATCAATTGGCAATCGGGAAAGAAACCGGGAGGCGTCTTGGAATGGGAACCAATATGTATCCGTCTTCTGCTTTACTTGGTCAAAATAAAGACGAGTCGATTGCTGCATTACCGATCGATGAACTCATTGAAAAAGCCGATGGTTTTGCCGGTGTTTTCCCCGGTAATTTTTTTAGAAGTTTTTACAAAAATGAAATGATTTGTGGAGTTAAATTTATATGTATTGTTTTCAGAACACAAGTATGAAATCGTGAAGCGGTTACAAGCCAGGAAACATATATGTGGAATGACGGGAGATGGAGTAAATGACGCTCCTGCCCTTAAGAAGGCGGATATTGGGATTGCTGTGGCTGATGCCACCGATGCTGCCCGAAGCGCGTCTGATATCGTCCTGACCGAGCCCGGGCTAAGTGTTATTATTAGTGCGGTTTTGACCAGCCGTGCCATCTTTCAGAGGATGAAAAATTACACTGTAATGTCATCATATTTCTTCTCACTTACATAAAGGGATGCTCACACGAATGACCAAAATGGTGGTCCTATTTAACAGATTGACACCTTTTTGACATTTTAATAAAATGATCATATAGTTTGGGTCAATTGCGAAATTACTTCTGTTAACTGAAAACCTACATATATTTTTTGTGAAATGACATCATTATGCAAAAATATTATGATTCAAATATGATTTTTTCTAAAACACCTTTTAAGGTTTTTTGTGGTGGGCACCATTCACAATTGACCCCATTGAGAAAGGATGGTAATCTTGTTAAAGGTCGAAAAGGTGGTCACCACCCATTTTAGTCATTTTGTGATATGTATCTTATCTTATCCTTTTTAAAACCTAATCTAATTTTCTTTCCCGCAGATTTACGCGGTTTCAATCACTATTCGTATCGTGGTAAGTGATTTTCTGCATCACATGTACCTATTTTATGTTTATATAATTACACGTGTAATCATTAATTTTCTTTTTTCTGATTATTCATGTTAGCTTGGTTTTATGCTGCTGGCTTTGATATGGCGGTTTGACTTCCCGCCCTTCATGGTGCTTATCATCGCTATACTCAACGACGGTTTGTATCTTTTCTCATTTTGGGTATATGTCTGCCATTATATATATACTTTGACCTTTTCCATAAACCGCCACATCATTTCAGGAACCATTATGACCATATCAAAAGATAGAGTGAAGCCATCGCCTCTCCCCGATAGCTGGAAATTAGCCGAAATTTTTGCAACTGGCGTCATTCTTGGGAGTTACTTAGCCATGATGACGGTTATATTTTTCTGGGCGGCTTACAAAACTGACTTCTTTCCCGTACGTACTATGTTTCATTAAGTTCTGTCTGTTTCGATAAAGTGTTGTCTGGATAGAATAACAGCCTCTGTTTCAATGTATAACCAGCGTACATTTGGCGTACCGACTCTCGAGAAAACGGCTCACGATGACTTCCGGAAGCTTGCATCCGCGATATATCTCCAAGTCAGCACAATCAGTCAAGCCCTAATTTTCGTGACTAGGTCCCGCAGCTGGTCGTTTGTTGAGCGTCCCGGTTGGCTGCTTGTTATCGCCTTCGCAATTGCCCAATTGGTAATTTTCTTTTATAATTTTTTAATGATACAGCCAATAAACATAAAATATAATATTTTTTTCCGGTTTCTACTTTCTACAGATTGCTACATTGATCGCGGTTTATGCCAATTGGAGCTTTGCTGCGGTTGAAGGAATCGGTTGGGGATGGGCGGGTGTAATCTGGCTCTACAATATCGTCTTTTACTTCCCGCTGGATCTTATAAAGTTTTTTATTCGATATGCTCTTAGTGGACGGGCATGGGATCTTGTGATCGAGAGGAGGGTATGTGATTATTTTTTTGAGATAAACTCAGGGTAAAAACGTCTTTATGTAATGATTGTTTTTTTTTTGGATTTCTAGATTGCATTCACGAGACAAAAGGATTTCGGTAAGGAACAACGTGAGCTCCAGTGGGCCCACGCGCAACGAACCCTACACGGGCTCGAAGTTCCCGACACCAAAATGTTCGGTGACCGGACGAATGTAACCGAGCTTAACCAGATGGCGGAGGAAGCCAAACGGAGAGCCGAAATTGCAAGGTATACGGTTTTGGCCCGAATCTTTTTAAGTTTATTGTTTTGGTCCTTTGTGTTTTTCGATCTTGATTCTGTGTTTGGGATTTGTTAGGTTGAGAGAGTTGCATACGTTGAAGGGTCATGTTGAATCGGTGGTTAGATTGAAGGGTCTTGACATAGAAACGATTCAACAAGCGTATACCGTTTGATGCATAATGTACAAGCAGGATGGAGGCATGAGTTGGTGCTAGTTTGTGAGTTAGTTACCTATGAAACGGTCGTTTTTCGTGCGGTTATTTCTTTTATTTTTTTTTTATGTTTTATCTTGGCTCGTGATCCCATGTACTTATGAATTTGGGAAAAGAGAGAAACCTTTTATGCCGTAATTTGTTGTGCATATGAAAAAAGGCTTTTGGCTTTCTTAGTTTACGGGTTTTTTCATGCATTCTGGTGCATTTCGGGCTTTTTTACGGGCTTTTTGCCAATATTTGAAATAACAAGAAAATGGTAAAATGAAAAGTGGTGGAAAACACATAATTAAACGCTTTTTCTAATATTTTAAAATAAAAAATAAAAATTCCACCGGTTTCAAGTTTCAACCAAACGAATTTTCTAAAATTTTTATCAAAAACTGAAAAAGAAAACTCCATTACATTCTATGAAAACGTTTTTAACAAATGAAAACAATTTTCTACAACCAAACACATCTTAGATTATTGTTTATTTTAACTAGTATTTTCTTTTGGCCTAATATCATTAATAGCAAGTCTCACAAATATGTTTATTTCGTTTGGCCATGAAACTCTTTTATGTGCATAATCGGTCATAAAAAGTGAGTGCGTCCATTGTTGTGAAAATTTAGGTTGTATCACTTGCAAAAGCATGATGTGTACAAGTGTTTTCTCGACTCCATGTATGCACATTTTTACTGGCGTGCGACAGGTTGATAAATAAATTTGTTGGCAGATACCTGTAATCACTACCTGATGAGTTGATAAGAGTAATGATTAGATCAACTTAAAATCATAGTAGAAGTTATTGGTAACCCATAACCTAGTACTTGTAAAGTTATCCAACTATTCATTCTTTTTGCATGTGAGGTGAGACAAATTGCTATGAACTCTCAAACTTGAACTCCTCACCTTTCACGTGTAGGACGGATTATCACATCATACACGTGTAAATTCGTAAGAGATCAACATATTTCATAAAATGATAAGAAATAAAAAGTCGTTGCATTAATCAACGTATGGTTGCAGGGTCAGTCTCTTTTTAAATCCAAGAGTTTTTAGTAGCAAATCTGAGTAGTGTTAGGTTTCTTGTACCCGGAGCCTCCAGATGGAGGATGATATATTTTCCTAATATCGTTTTTGGTTCTTAGTAGAGATGAAATTGTTTTTTTGTTTCAATTGTGACCCCCTTTCCTTTTTTTAATTTTGGGGATTAACTATATTTTCTGGTGCAAAATTGGAACAATCCGCTATATCTAGGGACCAAAAGAGTCATTTTCTTGGAATACAGACAAAATGTTTCAAGAACCTCAAACAATGACCAAAATCGCAATAGAAAACCTTTTGGGGCCAAATTTATAAATATCAACTATACTCATAGACGAGACAAGTCTTTTACTTGGAACCTCATACGACAAATCATTGATCATATGTGATAAGGCTTTTCTCATGCACTTTAGCGTTATTGTTGTCCAATAAGTCAATGATGATTTTGATTCACATACCAGGAGGTGATTGAGGAATTGCTGCTTGTAATATTGTGCAACTTGTTATCGAGTTGGATGGCCTTGAATCTTTATCGTCACAAAAATTAGTTTTAAATCGGTCCATACCTGTTGTGGTGTTGCGTTTATTTTAATGATTATTTGGAAGAGAGACTAGGATATGGTAAAATTCATAGTTTAACTATGGAGTCAATCTTGAGCCACTAAAGATGATCAAGATTTGCTATAGGATTGACTCTGGAACCATCCACGTATGAGAACTCCAAAGCTGATGCAATGTGTTAGTAAGAGCTTTTGCCAAGCATCATAGTTAAGGCGATTTGGATCAAGAATTAACGAGATGTTGGTAATGTTGTAAGGTTTTTCAATTGAGGGACCAAAGGAAGAACCTTCGTTGTCGGCCATGAGATTTCGGAGGTCCTATACAATTTAGTAATAGTAGGCCCTAATAACTTGTAAATTTTAAAAATATAAACAATAAAATTCTAATTTTTCATTACATTTCCTAATATACTTCTGACAAATTTTCATTCAAAATATTATATAAAAAAAATAAACTTGCTTCTAACTGAAAACTGTCACCCTCCTGATACACGTTGAAATAAACCTTTAATTACGTCTTCATAAGAAATTTAATGCAATATATTCTCATGTCATTGTAAATCTTAAGTACGATTTCAATAACTTCAATTCGCAATAGCAATTCAATTTGTAAAAGTATGAAACTATAAAAATCTGAAAACTGAAACTATAAATTTCTAAAACCGAGGTTAGCATAATACATCTAAAAATCTCTAAGACTAAAGCTGTAAAAATCTGAAACTGGAGTATTAACACCTCTATTGCTCTACAAATTTGTAAAAATCAGAAACATCATCAGAATTCAGAATCAGAAAAATCTATAATCGTTACAAAGTTCGAAAAATCCGAAGAACTATAATAATTCGAAAACTGTAAAATTTGAAACATTAAAACTTTAAACATTACAAAATCTGAAACTTTAAAAATATGAAATTATTACAAAGATCTAATACAAAAATCCGTTTATTACTTTGTTGTTACAAACTTACAATGTTAATGGCTTTGTCAAGAACCGTGAATGAGAGCTTGAGAAGGAACCTAATCAGAGACCAACAAATCTGAAACCATTCAAGAATTAAGAAGACAAGAATTCTGACTTGAAAGCTTGCTTCAAGTAGTCAAGAACTGAGAATGAGAATGAGTATTGAGAAGGAACGAATTAAAGGCCAAAGGGAATTGGATTTTTGAAAGCTTCAAGCTTGTGTCAAGGATGGCTGAACCGAGATCGTAAATTTGTAATAATACATATATGAGATTAAGAATTCGACTTTCTGAGACCGTTGCAAGGAATCTGATTCATTTGCCATCATTATTTTTAGATTTTTGAGAACCGATAACGATAATGAATCAAGTAACCAAATCATTTTTTTTCTAATTTGCCTTATGCATATTTGAGTTTGAAAGCTTGACGACATTCCTATCTTCCTAAGATTAAACAACATAGGGGAGAAATTCTTCAGCGACATCTACGTAGCAAGCCTATGCTGCCGACATCACTGCCCCGTGATGCCAGCGTCGCCCAGCAGCATGGGGGATTCGGCACCCGAATGCCTTTCTCATTCAACGGTCAAAAGTGTTTTAAATAAAAAAAAATTCAAACCCCACACATTTAATACAGACGACTATAATTAATTTTTTTTCCAATCATAAATACACACACAACCCTCAAATAAATGCATATCAACCACATTCAAAACCCTTCAAATTTTTCTCAATTTCACACAGTCACAAACATGTCGGGTCCATATCGTAGAAGAAATGATTGACTCATTAACGTGAGATCGGCGATTCTAAATTCTATTGAAAAAGTTATCGACATTTTAGAAGAAGAAGATGCCGGTGAAAGGGCACATCCGAGGACGCGGGTTAGGTTGCTCAGAAACCATGCCGCTGCACACAACCTTCTTATATCACATGATTTCGACGATAATTGTGTTTACGGACGCTACAATTTTCGCTGGCAGTTTCGAATGGAGCGACATTTATTTCTACGTATTCTCACCGATGTGACGAATATGTTCGGGTTTATACTACAACATGCCTAAACGAAACGTACGGAAAATTTTAGTTCCATACAAAAATGTGCAGTTGCGGTGCACCAACTAGCTTACAGTGGTGTTTTGGACTCATGTGATGAATATTTCTAAAAGTCCATGTAGATCGCAGGAGAAAGACTTGAGGAGTTTTGTAGGTGCGTCATTGCTATATAGGGTCCACGATATTTGCAGATGCCAGAATTCAATGACATGCAGACCATATATGCTCATCACGCACATCTTCATGGCTTTACTGGCATGCTTGGGAGTTTGGATTGTCTTCACTGGGAATGGGGTTGTTGGCCTACTGTGTGACACAAACAATATACGCTGGGTGATAAATGTCACTCGACAGTCATTCTCGAGGCAATTGAGTCTGTGTATCTTTGGTTTTGGCATGTCTACTTCGGTAACCCCGTGTTCAAATAATGATATCAACGTTTATTAAATGTCACCATTATTCGACAACGTTTGCAACAGATCGGCTCCTAGTTGTCCGTTTCAAGTAAACGGAACCACATACAAATATGAGTATTACCTAGTTGATGATATATATCCTGAGCATGTTGTGGAAAATGAACACGCCACGTTATCTAACACCGAACCGCCAATAGAACATGGTTCTCCGGTGTATGTCCAAATAAGACGGGAGTTCTGCAACGTTGCCAAACATCACGAGCTACGGGCCGATTTGGTGGAGCATCTGTACCGAGTTAATCATGTCGATCTCAATGTGCCTCCAACGAATGATACAGAGGACTTTTCGGATTGACCACGTTTTTATTTTTATTTTATGTTTTTTCTTTTGATTTTAATGTAATGTTTTTTAAATTTAATGTAGTGTTTAATTTTAATTATAATATAATGTTTTTAATTTAATTTTATCTATTTTTAGTTCAAATGTCACAATTTAAAAAAAACAAATAGTATATAATGACATCCACCCCCATTGTAGGCATCCAAAGGCATTGCCAATGACATCCTATATGACGCCTACGTGGCAGCCGATGCTTCCAACTTCGTAGACAACGATACCGCTTAGCCTAATACATACACATACCCTAATTCAAAAAATGTTTGGGCCTCTAAATTAGGCATAGTTAACGTGTCGTGTCGTATCGAGTTGAAACTTAAACAAGTTGAGATAGCTTGACCGTAAATTGACCCATAATTATCGTATCGTATTGTGTCAAGCCATTTATATTCGTGTCGGTTTGGCAGGTTTTTATTTTGTAAACGTGTCGTATCATGCTAGATTGAAACACTAAATAGGTTGAGAGAGTATGATTTTTGGAGATGAAAATTTAAAAGTGAAAAACTGAAAGGAGTAGTAGTTTGAGAGTCAGATGGACGAAATTCACAATAAGTTGAGAGGAACAAGTCGTAGTGAAGGGGGAAGTGACAGAGCGATTGGAAGGTATTCAATATTAATAAAAAAGTGCAAAACTGAAAATATGTCTGATTCAAAAGGGTAATTAGTGATTTGCATATTACAAAACAACTCAATCTAAAGTATTATTTTTACATTTGATTTTGGTTTTAGACATGCCAATTTATGTAAAGAATTATAAAAACTTGCATATAAAAACGAGTAATTATGCCATTTTCGAGTGAGCTGTTTGGATCCTAACCTTATCCGTTTGAACCTTAACCTTATCCGTTCGTGTAGTAGAGTATTGGCACCTTACTCTAAACTGTTAGATATTTATCCGTGAATGATATGTTCCATTAATCATCAATATATACATAATACAAGTAGGAATAACGAACTAAACCCTAACATGCCTGTCTATTCTATCTATACATGTCTATAAACTCTTCCTCACCTATGAATGCTAGCTTGATTATTGAAGTATTATCTGTGAATTTATTTTCAAGACTCTCATGCATCCTTTGTGTTGTTCACGAAGTTCGTAATCATATATCGGCCTATATCAACCCATTTCAAGGCCCATGTGAAAGGTCAATTGTGAAACACCGATAATCTTTTAAGGTTCTTGAACCTGAAACTTATGTATGAAATTCCACTCTTCAACCATTAGAGTTTGTGGTCTCGGGGTCATCATATATGCATGTATAAATGATAAAAACAAATCTTAAACTTCACATGTTTTCGTCAAAATGAAAATAAGAAATTCTAAAGATGGACAGACGTAACCGGTGAGTTTTGTCCCCACGCTGGCCTCGTTTTATCCGATGTTTTATGAAGCACAAAGTTTAGACTTTAGAGTGAATTACGACTGGATGCAGCTGACTATGGCCCCATAACAACTACCATTATGTCTATTTGTATTTAGAATTAGAGGTTATTGGAATAACTCCATTTTTGGGAGTGATGGCAGAAGTAAGCGGACAAACCTTGAAACTCGACGGAAAAGTATCCATAATTACCGGTGGTGCAAGCGGAATCGGAGAAGCGACGGCACGTCTTTTCGTCAAACACGGGGCACTCGTCGTCATCGTAGACATCCAAGACGAACTAGGTCAAAAAGTAGCTGATTCCCTCGGCTCAGACCACTGCACCTACTTCCACTGTGACGTCGCCGATGAACAGCAAGTCATCTCCGCCGTTAACTTCACAGTAGGTACATACGGTCGACTGGACATCATGTTCAGCAACGCCGGAATCGTGAGCACTTCCAAACAGACGGTTTTAGATCTCGATCTAACACAATTTGACCGCCTTTACGCCATCAACGCCCGTGGAACCGCCGCATGTGTGAAGCACGCAGCACGTGCAATGGTGGAGAAACACGTGAGAGGAAGCATCATCTGCACGGCGAGCGTCGCTGCCTCGAGAGGAGGGAGTTCGCGGACGGATTATGTGATGGCCAAACATGCAGTACTCGGATTGGTTCGATCGGCGAGCAAGCAGCTCGGTGTGCACGGAATAAGAGTTAATTGCGTTTCGCCTTCGGCTGTGGTGACGTCGCTGTCGAAGAGGTCGCCGGAGGCTACGAAGAAGACAATGAAGCTATACGAGAAATTGTCCAGCTTGAAAGGGATTGAATTGACTGTAGAGCGCGTAGCGGATGCTGTGTTGTTTCTGGCGTCAGAAGGTTCATCCTTTATCACGGGACATGATCTACCTGTGGACGGTGGCCTGACTAAACTTCCGGACGAAGACGATTTGATCATGTACAACCTTTGATGCGGATGGTACTTAATCTCAGTGATTATTACATGTTGTATTAAAAAATTGCAAATTAATAATATTTTATGGTATTTTTAGAGCACTTTTTATAACAGAAAAACTTTTTATTAATTAAATATTTTTAAAAGCTCTCTATTATTGAAATGAAAAGTTTTTTCAAATTGTCATTTCAACCCATTAGTGAAGTGATGAGTCGTGTGCACATTTGTTGGCGGAGGTGGGTGGTTTTTGTTTTTCTTTTTTGAAACGAAACGACAAACTAATTAGTGGAAGCCTCATCTGTATATTTCACAGTGGCTTCGAGTTCGAGTTTCGTAAAACGGGTAAAACCCAATCCCTAAAGAGATTGGTAGTTGGTATCAATGATCCCATGGTTTCACGAGTTCAAGCAAATGAAGGCCGGTGGTTTCATGATAAGCCCATCCCAATCCATTAGCCATTTTTCTTGAATATTAAAAAAAATTATTTTGTCATCATAAATACAATTATCAACCATTTCAAAAACTATATCAACATTCTACATCCTATTCAAACTCTCTCCAATTCCAATAAAACATTTTTTCTTCAATTTTAAATGGATTCTAGCACTGTGATCAATAAAAAACGGATTCTTTTCAAAGAAAAAACGGAGGAAGCAAAAACGGTTCGTAAATCCCAATCTATTTACCCTAATATCAACACCATCACTGTTGAGGCGTCAAAATCAACAAATAAATTGAGATATATATTAGACTAAAATTTGCACTGTTCAATTTACTAGAAAGATAGTAATGGATAAGCAGGGTCGGTTCACAGGGTCTAAGTTATATACTGATTATTTTACATAAGATACAAGTTAATATGGGGGGTTTTAAAGATTTAAGAGTAAAAGATTAAACATGAAATTTATTGAAACATTATAAAATGGGATGGAATTCTGATTCTGTCTCACATATTTGATAAAGGCAATCACTATAGACTATAAATCATATCGACTTCATCTAAAAATGGTTTTCAAGTGTTAACAAGCTCTAACACTTTAGTTCATTAATTTATTTACTCAAAACATGCTTTTTGAGGTAAACCTATTTTTCTTAAGCACCAATCAAACAAGCTCTTGAATTTTACCAAGAAAAACGGATTAAGATCCATTTGAACAAACGAATTAACACTCAATACTTCTCGTATGCTTGGAAGCGTAAAAATGTATGTTTCAAATTACACACGAGCCAACTCAACAAAAGTTCAAACTCAGTGATGTTACAAGGATTCATATGTGAAATAATTACGGATTCCATAAATGAATTAAAAAACTTGACAAACATATCAATTCTAGTGGCCAACATGAACCGACATGAGAATCAATCAAACATTGATGCATAAATTTGAAACACTAGATGAAAAACATACTTCTAGCCGAATAATTAAGTACCACAATCACATGTCTACAGAACCGGAAAGTAAAGAGATTTAGCCACACATGTTATGGGTAAATTTCTAGGATGAAAAAGCAATAAAAGTGTTAAATTGTACTTACAAACAAAGTATCAAACACTAAATTAAAGATTCCAAGTGTTTCTGGTTGAAATGCCTTCAAAATTTTCATGTTCTTCTATTCACAAAGTTAGTTCCCCCCCCCCCCCAAATGACCTAAAACAGGCTTTAAAACCGTGTAGAAAACAACTACAAAAATTCAGTTTTGTGCGTCACACGGCCCGTGTAGGATCACATGGGTCGTGTAGCATTTGTTGAAAAGTTATGTCCGATTTGAGGCTAAGCCTAACACGACCCGTGTAGAGATACACGACCCGCGTGAGGATTCTTCACAAACAAAACAGGGATTAGGGGAACAGGCACGACCCGTGCATGGTCACACGACCCGTGTGGGTCCTCAAACTCCATTTCTTCATTTCTTTGACTCCAAAAGCTTCCACATTAAGCTCCAATGCTCCATGGCCAATCCAAGCACTTCAAGCTACGTTCCATCCTCTCACTTCGTGCCTCCATGTTTCAATTCTCCTCGTTCTGCTCTAAAACTCCTTTTCCACCTGAAATTACACACAAACTTATGAAGTATCGTTGTCTCCGGAAACTAAACGAATATGCATGAAAATAGCTAAAAAGGTAAATAAGGAAAGGTAAAAACGGTCTAGAATGGATGCATAAAATGCATCCAACAAGCACCAACAAACGCCGAGGCAACAAGCTTATAACCATTTTGCATTCTCTCAATACTAACACCCCCATCCCCCGGATTATAGTCCCTTCCAACAAATCCATCTCCATATTACGTTCCCAACACATCACATTTCCGTGACATGGAAACCAAAACAATGACTCGAGCGAAGAAACCAAACCCGCTTCTCAAAATCTAAGGGACGAAATCGAACCCCCTCCCAACAAACCACAACCCAGAGAATAACTTATACCCAACGGTTAAAACAATTACCATGGACTGAAAAAAGAAATGGTGTTAGACAATGCATATATCAATATTTGGAAGACGAATAACGTGGAAATTAATAATCAACGAGCGAATTCATTTTGGAAGCTAGGGTTGTAGCACTTCAAGACACAACTTCGTAGTAGCGATCGTAGTAGGAATCATGTGAACTCCAAATGGAAGGATATACAGGTGAAAATTAACAAAAATTTGAACAACATATACAACAAAAAGTACAACATACTTGCTAGCAGGAGAGCGGACATCGATGTTAAAGTCGACACATAGTGAGTTTTGCAAACTCTACTTGAAACCTTTTCCCATTCGATGACATGGGACATTTTACGACACCCTGCAAAATGGCTTACTGTTACTAAAATTGGTGACAATCCCCCGACCATTCATAAAAAAGAGCAAACTATCCGACTCCAACATGTACACAACTTCTTCGGATGCCTAATTTTCATCTCACTTACATGAAGGCGGGGGGTGGATTATGTTGATGCTGAAAAGTTTCCTGATGAAGAACCACAACCACCACCGCAACCGTAACAACGAAAAGGGAAGAGACCGATAGACATATTCTCATCACAGGATGAAATAAAAACCCTTATGAATCAAATTGACCAACTCACTCAACTAACAATTAAGATGTGGAAAATAAAAAGTGATAACAAAGTACACAATTGTGATGACATGCTTGCTAAGATTTATTTATTTATTTTATGTAGATTAAAAAATTTAAATGTCACTAATTAAAAATAAAAATACATAACATTAAAATTAAAAAGCGTAACATTAAAATTAAAAAACCATAACATGAAACTAAAAATACATAACATGAAATTAAAAATGACAATAGAAACAAAAGAAAGTCTTTCAATCTAAGATAAAAATTCGAGTATTTGAGACCGTCGACGAAAAAAATTCCCTCCAAAATCAACATCCTTGTTGATTAGTGTGTCATAAGACGTTCGTTCGTAGCATAACGGTCTTTGAGCAGTGCTTTCTGCGTATTTCGATTTGAACTTTCGGCATCATCATTTTCTAAAATATCTATTACCCTTTCCATCGATTTAACAATTTTCATCCTCATTTTAATCGACCATTCATATTCTTGCGATGACGATGACATTTTTATAAAATAGTGAAGTGTGAATAAAAATGAGCGAAGTTGAAATAAAATGAGTGTAGATGATACGTATCTATACTGCAAAACAAAACAAATATAATTCAAAAAAATAGCCAAAAGAGCCATTGGAATGAAATAAGAGAGAGAGAGAGAGAGAGAGAGAGAGAGAGAGAGAGAGAGAGAGAGAGAGAGAGAGAGAGAGAGAGAGAGAGAGAGAGTGAGTGAGAGTGAGTGAGTGTGTGTGTGTGTGTCATCGACGACACCTTTATTGTGCATGCCGAAATGCCGAGGTCACGACCTGGTGTGCCATATGACATGTCATTGCCACATAGACTTGTCGAACATCATGCCATCCCACTCAGTTTAGCCTTAAATTTTATATGCTTGTTCGTGTTCGTTTATTTAACTTTAACTTTAACCGAACAAACAAAACAAACATTTAACTTTAACCGAACAAACAAAACAAACACGAACAATTAAACATATAAATTTTTTACATTCATGTTCATTCGTTGTGAAATTTAGTATATTCATGTTCGTTTATGTTTGTTTCTTAGTTGATAAATGAACAATGAACATAAGCAAACACGAACACAAACAAACTTAAAAAAACATACTTGAACATTAAATAACATAAATGAATTAGCACAAACAAACTTAAATGAACAAAAACAAACAAACAGAAAGGAACTTAAATGAATGTAAACAAACAAACACAAAAAAAACCTAAACGGACAAACACATACAAACACGTGTGTTCATAAAAAACAATATTAACGAGAAAATCATTCATACAATATATATTAAATATCCGTTCTAAACATTAGAGATTATCATGTATTCATTAGTCATAAACAAACTTTCTGTTGAACGTTAGATTCATTTGCAACCTTAATAACAACATTGGTTTAGTTGTTTTAAGTACACTATATCTGTTTTATTTTATTTTATTTTATATATGTGTAATTGAAATTATATTCCTAAAATGTCATCAGTATTGTTGAATGGAACTTCCAGTTTTAAAAAAAATGCACAATGAAATATCTTCAATATTGTTGAATGGAACTTCCAATTTATGTGCAGATGCCAATAGCTGTCCTTTTTATTTTTTTCAATCATATTGAAAATGAAGAGTCCATACACCTTGATGGTTTGATGTATACAAATGACAAACAGTAAAAAATTAAGACATAATTCTATCAAGAGGAAGTTGCTCATATTAGTTTATAACTTTTGAGCTAGCAACGTATTATGACGTTTTTACAAAAAAAATCTTAGAAGTGATCCAAAATATTGGTTGATAAAAGAAAAAAAAAAGGTTGTTGCCTAGCAACATGCAAATTAAACAACCTTATACATAATTATGAATACTTTAGTAGTATTTTCCTTTTAAAATCTTTAACAATAAACATAAAAATTTAATGTTTATATGTAACTGTCATTTATAAATTCTTTAGTATACGGAAGATCTTTCCCATAAATTTTTTTTTTTTTGAGTAAATTTCAATTTTGGTCATTGTGGTTTTCTCCGGTTTTCGCATTCGTCCCTTAATTTTAATTCCCACGTATTTGCCCTTGTGGTTTGCTTTAACTAACATGTTTGATCCTTAGTCCATGTTAAAAGACAATTTTACATTTTTTATTTCTTTTTTCCTTTTCTTTTAACACTTATTTATTTTTGATTAGAGTAAATTACAATTTTGGTCCCTGTGGTTTGCATGAAATTTCACTTTTGGTCATCGTTTCGTTTTTCCACGTTGATAGTCCCTGAACTACACTTTTGCTTACACTATTGGTCCCTTGGCCAGGTAAAATGACCAATATACCCTTTTTAATTTCTTTTTCTTTTTTCTTTTGAGATATTTTTATTTTGGAATTAAAAAATAAAGAAAAAATACCCCAAACCCACCCCCACCCCCCCCTCTCTCTCTCTCTCTCTCTCTCTCTCATACCGTCGCTGCCGGAAAATGCGAATCTGTTACGTTGCTTCGTTGCTGGAGATAGCGCCCATGTTCAAAATCATAATTTTTAGATAAACATAATCCTTAAGGAACGGAGATAACCTCTTTCTGACTCTATCAGATCCAATCTCATTCGAGATTGCTTCGACGTCTTGGAGAGGAAACCGGCAGCGATTCTCGAGACTCCCGCCGTATTTATCCGTCCGGTCGTTTACTTGATCTTTTAGGAACTGGTCGATTAGGTATCCGTTTGCTCCGTGAATCTCGACGCCGTCAAAACCTGCTTCGATTGCGTTACGTGCAGCGAGTTTGAAGTCGTTGATGACTTTAGGAATTTCGTCGATTGTTAATCTGTGTGGTGGTGAATATTGAGAAGTTTCGCCTTCAAAACCACCGATAAACAACTGATTCAGAATCGGTTTGTTGGTGCTGGAGATCGGAGAGCCGCCATTTGGCTGATAAACTGGATGCCGGAAAACACAAGAGCTTGAGAAGTTCTTGTTGATGCAAGAGATAAACTGGTGCTTGAGAAGTTCATCTTGATGCAAGAGCTTCGTGACTATGTTTCTGTTATATGTGGTTTATTGCAGGTAAGCATAGGTGTATTTCTTATTTCAAATATACAAATTTAATTAATTTTTTTATATAGATATTTCAGGATAAAGCTCCGTTCATCGAAGAACTGGAATACCAAATGCAAAAACTCCACAAAGAACGGACAGAAGCTATCTTAGAAAGAAGATTAGCCGATAGCAACGATGAATTAATGGAACTCGAAGCATCCATGAACGCAACAATGGCAGTGTTGAACAACGGCGGAATGGTTGATTCCACACTCAGGGCAACACCCTCAATGATTGATTACCCGATACCCAATTCTTCAAATCGCTAGATTTTTAGTTTTTGTAAGTATGGGAATTGGGAGGAATCGTTGAAATATGTATTACCCCTTCTTCTTTTCTGTTTCTTTTTCCTCACCTTGTTCCCTTCCATTTCTCCTTCATTTGCTATTTACACTAATTCAAAGCTATTGTGGATCTAGAGATGAAATTGTGGAAATGGGGGAGTCATCGGTGATGTGAAGTATTTCTTCTAGGTAGTGTTGTCGGAGATGGGGGAATCATCGGTGGCGGGGGTAACCAGATTCGCATTTTCCGGCAGCGACGGTATGAGAGAGAGAGAGAGAGAGAGGGGGTGGGGGTGGGTTTGGGGTATTTTTTCTTTTTTTTTTAATTCCCAAAATAAAAATATTTCAAAAGAAAAAAGAAAAAGAAATTAAAAAGGGTATATTGGTCATTTTACCTGGCCAAGGGACCAATAGTGTAAGCAAAAGTGTAGTTCAGGGACCATCAGCGTGGAAAAACGAAACGATGACCAAAAGTGAAATTTCATGCAAACCACAGGGACCAAAATTGTAATTTACTCTTTTGATTATTAAAAAAAGACAAAACTTCATAAATGGTCCCTGTGGTTTCAGAAAAAATCAACTTTAGTCCCTAACTTTCAAAAACCTCAAGGATAGTCCCTGTGGTTTAAAAACTTTTCATAGATGGTCCCTCCGTCAACTTTTGGCCGTTAAGTAGATAACGGATGAGGGCAAAATTGTCTTTTCCATAACAGGGACCATTTGTGAATAATCTCCAAGTACTTTTCATGACATAGGTGTTTGGGGGTTAAAGAGTCATTTAAGGTGATTTGGGGGGTTGCTTTTGCCAATACACTTTCTTGTTCTTTAACCCATCGGGAATCAAGGAGAAATCGATTCTCCTTCTCCGAATTCCTGATTCGATCAAATTTCTTCTCCGTTCAAACTCTATGCCTTTAATTGTGCAAGTCAGTTTTCGTTCCATTCTCCCCATATCCCGATTTCTGGGGTATGAAGTATGCTGAAATAAGAAGCCATAGGAATCGATTTAGTAGAAAACGAGGAGTCGTGATTGTCGATTGAAACATCACAAAATCGAACCTGATTTTGTATCAGGTTGAGTTCGACACTCCAAAAAATCAATCGGTACAATTGGACCTTCGATTAGGGCCGCTGGAGATTCAACTTGAATCGTGATTTGGAATTGATCGAGATCGATTTTGAACACCGATTGGGTATGTAGCAATCAATTCGTAGATCATGGTTGTTTGCGCGAATTAGGTAACTATGGGCTGTCGGACCATCACCGGACCACCACCATGGTGGCTGAGGTATGAAGTCAAAACATGATTGCTAGACATTGTTGGATTATTCAGCTCGTAATCTTGTTTTAAGTTCCGATAATGCTGGAATTTATCTCTTTTTGTTCTGTTTTTGTTGTTGAAACGCCACCAGCATCACCGACAGCCCTTAACCGCCGACTGTCCAGGCTTCTCTTTGCGAAAGCATGAGACTTTACCCTCGATGGTAAGCAAGCAGCTGAGGACGACGTTTTGCCTGACAACACCTTCGTGAAGAAAAGGGTGGGGTGTTTATGTGTGTGTGTGTGTGTCTTACGCAATGGGGAGATCAGAGGAGTCGTGGGGATTTGACTGGGCGTAACCTTCGTGAAGAAAGGCGGTGGCTGGTGTTTTACGGCGGTTTAGGGTGGTCCGGCAGGAGGGGTAGGAAGGGGTGGGGGTGTTTATGTGTGTGTATCTTAATTCTTTGGGTGAGAGAGAGTGAACCGGAAGGTGGGTGGGTTGGGTTTTTTTATTTTAATATAAAATATTTAAAGAAATGTATTAAAAATAAAAAAGAAAAAAAACTAAAAGAATAATGTTCATAAATGCTCCTTGGTATGGAAAAGACCATTTTGCCCTCATCTGTTATCTATTTAACTGCCAAAAGTTGACGGAGGGACTATCTATGAAAAGTTTTCAAACCACAGGGACTATCCTTGAGGTTTTTGAAAGTTAAGGACTAAAGTCGATTTTTTCTGAAACCACAGGGACCATTTATGAAGTTTTGTCTTAAAAAAAAAAAACCGACCCCCACCCCCAATGGCAATCTCTGACCAGTTATCGCATCTCCTTCCTGCCACGATCTCCTTCCAGCCATGATCTTGCAGCTGATTCTCTGTTCTTAATCTTTCTTCTCTGTCTCTGTTGTGCAGCTTTATCTAATGGCTCCAAGATTGCTCTTCTTTTCCCTCTCCCTCCCATTTCATCAACTCCAATCCCAAATCCAACAACACCATCGACATTTGATGGATGAATAGAATTATCAAAACTGAAAATCCCACCACTTAATCTCTCTGTTTGTAAATGTGGAGGGGGGATTTTAACATCTTCTTCCTCAACTGTCCCTGCCTTCGCTAAGAAATCATCTAGAGTCATCATCTCATATGGTACCTCTTGCTTACAACTCCTTGCCACGATCTCCTTCCAAACGTCATCTACAGTCTTTTGGGAACCGTTTGATGAAGTGCGGACTGGAATCCATGGTACGAAAAGATCATGAACAGGTTATCAAAGCATCAGATTCCGCCCAAAACATATTTTGATAAAATGTAATGTTAAAAGTCACTAATTTGGTGGATGAATCGGATTATTGTTCCGTTCAGCATAATTAAGGTTCAGCTACTAATGTAACGAAAAATGAAGAATGTATAATCTAGAATGGCAGCTAGAGGAAGAAAATAACCAATTTCTTGACGGCTAACAGTGCCGGTGGAATGGAGTATTTCGAGAGGGCAAAAGTCGTCCGGCTACGGAGCCACCACTGGAAGTTCCTAGGTTTCCTTTCAAAAGTTCGACAGGCTCAACTGCTTCAGTTCGAGAACCAAGAAAAGAGGGATGCGGCGGTGTTTGATGCGGCTACGATTGCTTAAGTATATTCAGTACGACAGGCTCAATTGCTTCACCTGCGATTGTTGGTGGTGGTGTGTGATGTGCACGGTCGCCTGCAACTGGTCATGTAATCGTTGCCACCAAGAGATGGGTATACAGAATGGCCGATGATATTTCCTGCCGCCCATGTACTGCCCTTCAGGGCTTTGATCATAAAAAACTCCTTTAAACAAATGTCCTCCGATGTTCACGGCGGCTTGATATGCAAATTGGTCGTCGGTTTCATCAATTGAACTCACCCTTACGCATCTGAAATTTGCTGGTGTCGTCACTTCTGAGGGGAAATTACCTACATACTAGGGTTTCGAGAAGGTGGGTTCGTTGGTTTTCTTGCGGGGAGGGAAAACGACGACGGGATTGGGGATGGGGGTAGGCCGGTGGGGTAAATTGGGGGTGGGGGTAGGGATAGATTTTTGTTTTAATAATAAAAAATAAATAAGTGTAAAAAGAAAAAAAAAGGTAAAATTGTCTTTTGATATGCACTAATGACCAAACCTGTTAGGTGGGGGGAGTAATATCCACTAAACCCACTGAACCCACGCGCCATGTCAGCTTTTCTCTCTCCTCTCATTTTCATCTTTCTCCATCTTTCACCAATCTTTCACCCATGAGACCAGTACCCACTGAACCCACGATGTGACATCATATTTTTAATATTAAAATTAGATAAATAATACCCAATAATATATATATATATATATATATATATATATATATATATATATATATATATATATATATATATATATATATATATATATATATATATATATATATATATATATATATATATATATATCGAAGAAACAGCGGGATGCACGGCTTCACCACCCCAAACATGAACCCGCTATGCTCGAACCCGATGAAACTGAGAGGAACGGGGCAGCGGTACCGCCTAGCCCGAAGCCGATCCCACGCGAACCCGAGTGTTACTCCGTCGACCCTTATAGTTAAAGCAAACCACAAGGACAAATACGTAGGAATTAAAATTCAGGGACAAATGCGAAAACTGAAGGAAGCCACACTCTGCTACCGAGACCAAAATTGTAATTTACTCTTTTTTTAGTAAGAAATCATGTTGAAAAGTTTTCATCCACCACCACTCGAAACCAAATATTATAATTATTTTTCATATTTCATCCTTTCGACACCGGGTATCGGTACCAGCTATAAATTATTGCATCAACACGTTTTAGACTTTTTAAAGTAAATGTGTTAGAGTTTGTCATTTTGATGACTTTTGGGGGGTCGCCATCTGATTTTTCGAAAATACAATTGCAAAGAACATTCTTACCATTGATTTGATGATGACTATAAATATTTGAAATTGTCCATAAAAATTCCCAACTGAGATGGGTAATTCATATATTAAAAACAGTGAACATGTCTTCAAGAAATTCTGATTTTGGCATGTTTGTCCATAAATGTTTGTATACGTTAAGATGCTATAAGAGTGCGCATATACAATTATGGATTTTATTTTTATGTATAATTTTTTGTACGTATCACATTTTTATATAAATTTTATCAAATAAAATGTTTTTAATTTAAATCATCTTCAACCATTGATAATATATTTTTTAGTTTTTTTTATGAAATTAACTAATTTATCTGCATCTTTGTAAAATATTTTTATAAACTAATTCCTCTTCTATAACTTATTAATTTTTACGTATTTGTAATCTTTATAAAATACAAAGTTACTTAGCAATACCATTAAATAAAAACAATATATTACAACATAGACAAAGATAAATACATAGGGTCTTTTTTTAAAAATAAAGTAAATGATAAATTTACATTGACAATTATAATATAAAAAACAATAAAAATATATAATGATTATTATGAATTTAATATTTAATTATGAGATTAAAATGATAAAAAAATATACTAGTAAAAGTAATAAAATTTTAAAGGTTAAATACAACAAGGGAATAAAATTGAATATTATTAAATAAAGAGGGTTAATTGTGCCAAACATAAAACTAAAAAGAAAAAATTCATTGTAATTGTAAAAAGGGCCATCTTAAATAAACCATCTATATATGTGTGAGTGTGCGTGTTGTGTTGGTTGACTTCCACACACACATGTCACACCATGGAGGTTTTTTTGGCACACCCCTTGTAAAAAATGGATAATATCATAAAAACCTTTAAGTTTATTAGAAATATTTGGTTTTACCATTTTACGTATTTTTAGTTTATTAAAGCTACGGATGAGCAAAATCGAACAGGAAAATCGAAAAATTGATAAAAACCAACAAAACCAAAACCCAAAAACCTATGGATTGGGTTGAACTTTTGAAAAACCGGCTACAATGGTTTGGTTCGGTTTTACACACATACTCAACTCGTTAAACCCAAACCGACCTAGGTGCGTTTGAACTCACAAACTCATGGTCTTAAACCTACAGTTTCAGTGGGTTTGAACCCATAAGCCCATTTATACTTTATTACAATGTACTTTCAATGAGTTTGAATCTACAAACCTACAATTTCAAACTTAGAGTTTCAGTGAGTTTGAACCCCATAACATCGTTTATACTTTATAACAATGTACTTTTAATGGGTTAGAACCCATAAACCCAGAATTTTAAAATTGAAAAACCAAAAAAAATCATGAATCTATAAACCCATGGTTCAAACTTAAAACCCATATTACAAAATCGAAAAACCAACCATATGGGTTTTGAAATCGAAAAAACCGAGTTCTACGGTTTGGGCTCGGTTTTAGCAAAAAACCAACCCATGCTCATCTCTAAATAAAGCCTTAAGTTTGACATAAATGTTTGGTTCTATCCTTATGACCTGGTATTAAATATTTCTAGGTTACCTTGAAATAAACTTTACATAAACCCCTTATGTAGGCAAAATTCTTATGTTTTTAACCAATTTTTTATATTATAAGTTATTATTAAACGAAAAAAGTAATTAATATATGAAAATACGTATTTATGCACGAAATATTTCATTCAACATCGTATTTACGTTTTAAAAAAAATGCTATTTATGTGTACATGTGTTCTTTTACGTTTTATATAACGGTTAAAATCTAATATTCTTAAGATTTTCTTTGAGTTATTTTAGAAATATATAGATATTCTTTTTAGAAGTATACATACATATTTTATGTTTTTAGAAGTATAAATATGGTTATTTCGTTTTATAATACGATTCTCACTGTTACATACTTACATACATGTTTATATGCAATATACATACATACACACATACATGGATGTATGTATATATATATATATATATATATATATATATATATATATATATACACATATATATATATATGTGTGTGTGTGTGTGTGTTTGTGTGTGTGTGTGTTTATACTTCTAAAAAACATAAAAATATATTTATACTTTTAGAAAACATTAAAAACAATATTAAGAATGTTAGATTTTCAATGTTATACAAAAACGTAAATACGCTTTTTACGTTTTAAACCGTATTGCCCGGCAAAACAAACGTAATCACACAAATAAATATTAAAAAAACATAAATACAATGTTTAATGAGATATTTTACATGTATAAATACATATTTTCATGTATAAAATATATTTTTCGTTTCATAAATACGTATAATATAAAAATAATACTTATGGTAAAAACGTAAAAATATTTGCAAACTTCAAAGTTTTTTTATGAATTTCGTTTCGTGGTAACCTAGAAACATTTGCTAGCAAGTCAGAAGGATAAAACCCAATATTTAAGGTTGATTATTAATATTTGACATCTCATAGTTACTATTTGAAATGATGCTCTTATATATAAGAACACATAAGAGCTTTTTTGGAAAGACAATATTGAATTCCACATATATTTTAAATGGTATCCGAATCGGTGTCCCGCACCCCGGTGGCTTAACATGTCTGTGTATATCCTCATCAAGCCTCTGTAACTGAGAAGGAGTGTTAATGTATCTCATATTGGTGTTACCCGTTCCTATAAGTGTCTAAATATATTAAAGTCCCATCTCTCTCTTTCTCTCTCTCTCTCTCTCTGTGTATATATATATATATATATATATATATATATATATATATATATATATATATATATATATATATATATCTTTCACTCTCTTTCCCAATAAGGCTTTTTTGAAGAGACAATATTGAGCTCCACATATATCTTATAACGATCACCTACAAAATGCATCTTTCAACAAGACTCTCAGATCATAAAACACAAATGCTGTCTGTATCATACAATACTATAAAATACCTCCTTCTTGGGATGTATCAGCAAGCCATTCTCAATTCCGAAACTCCCTCAAACACTCCATACATTCTGTCGAGTAAACAGCGTGGTAACACCTCACAAGGCGCGATAACACCACCCCTTGATTGAGACGTCACACACCACTCACCCTTTGCGGGCTTTGTGTGCTCAGCACATCTATATCTCTTTCTATTTCTTTTTACACACACACACAACTATATATATATATATATATATATATATATACACACACACATACATACATACATACATACATACATACATACATATATATATATATATATATATATATATATATATATATATATATATACACACACACACACACACACATGCACATTTGTATATCTACATATAGGTGTGTTCAGCATGCAACTTTTAAAAGCTTTTGAGAGCGTTTAGCTTTTAGCATTTAAAAAAACATTCGAAAAGAAATATCTTTGTTTGAAAGCAGAAGCTTTTAGCTTTTGAAGATTTTAGCTTTTGTTTTTCACAAAATGCTCCTAATCTAAAAGCTATTCCAAGTAGCGTTTAACGTTTAACTTTTGATTTTTGTATTATTTACATTATTAAAATCTAACAGCTATATTTGCCGAACACTTCTGCACCAATAAGAGCAACAGCTACCGGCTACCGGCTACCAGCTATCAGTTTCCCGCTATAAGCTACCAACTAGTTTTGCCGAACACACCCACAAAAAAAGGGAGGAAGGATACGTATGTCTTAGATTTTAGAGAGTGGAGGTCAGTTAGGAAGTATGACTTGATGCCTATACGACAGCGGAACCGATTAAGTCCTTGGTGTAAATATACCATTTAGTCTTAGAAGTGGTAGTTTCATACTAGTTTAATTCTGAATGTGTCTATTTCTTTTATGTTTTATTTTTAACTTGAAAAATGCAATATAGATTCAATCTTCCAGGATGTATTTTTATAAATAAAACTATTCAGTATCTTATTCAAAATTTTAATTATTATTATAATAACATTTATTTTATAATCATATTATTTATTCAAACCATACAAATTAACATTTTTGATGCATTATCAGGTGTGTCTAGCCGGTTCATTTTGTTTTCTTTATATTCGATTGAAAATAAGAACAATTATAAAACTACAAATTCTGAGGAGATACTAATAGTTGACCACGGACAAATTTCGTGGCAAAAGCAAAGCAAGTGTACAAGATTTTGATAATGGTGGATGAATCATTAAATATTAATTGCGACTTTTAATTGTAATTAATTTGCAACATCGTTTTCGATTTGTCAAGTGGGCGTTAAGTGTTTCCATATTCATCCTATAAGAAAGATATCCGCGAAGTATCTCCTCCATCATGCAACCGGCGCCTTCTTCCAGTAAATCCTCCTCCCTCCTTGTAGTTTGAACTTGGATCTTCTTGACAAGGTTTCATGGTCTTCTTTTATCTGAGCAATCTATGCAGCTTTTTATATTTATGTATATATTTTTAACTTGATCGAAAGAATTTGGCTTATTGGTCTACAATCTATGCAGCTTTGATGATTTCAAATTGGGTTGTGATGCAAACCTTTTAATTTGCAGCCCTCTTTGTGGAAATCTTTGCGGTTATCGTTTGGTGTTAATTAAACAGAAAAAAAGAAGATGATTAAAAGCGTATTTAATAACCTTATATACTCAAAAGAAGTCCAAATAATACTCCGTTTCTAAACTTCCATAAATAGAAACTGCAACAACTTTAGCGAACAGTTCTAACAACGTCGCCAAAATTGAAAAATCTCATGCATGCATTTGGTTGGAGCATTTCAACAATATTTGTGTGAATTAATTAAGACACTGCTAACGAAACTTGTGAATTGATTTCAGTATAAGATCATGGGAAACCTATTCTGTTTGGTTCAAGTAGATCAATCCACTGTTGCCATTAAGGAAACTTTTGGGAAGTTTGATGATGTCCTCCAGCCGGGTTGCCATTGTGTGCCTTGGATTTTCGGAAGGAAGCTTGCTGGGCATCTCACCCTAAGACTTCGTCAGTTGGATGTAAAATGCGAGACCAAAACAAAGGTTGTTCTATCCCTTTTAAATCATATGCTCTTTTATTTAATTTATTTATTATTATTTTTTTACATTATAGCAGTTTATATCGTTTTTAAACTAATAGAGTTTCCTTGATTTTCAGGACAATGTCTTTGTTAATGTTGTAGCTTCGATACAATATCGTGCTCTGGCTGATAAGGCAAGCGAAGCATTCTACAAACTCAGCAACACAAGCTCCCAAATCCAGGCCTACGTTTTTGATGGTAAAAACTAAAAAACTTCAACAATACTATAAATAGCATTACATGAGTAATTGTAATTAAGACAAATGTCACATTTAATAAAACTAATAATATTTTAAAACAAATGTCACAATTTAACTTGGGTAAGAATATGAGTAGGAATAAAAAGTAGGAACAAATACAATTTCTCTACATATTATTAAGCAATTTTGGTTTTCCCTTTTCTTAATCAATAACGTGAAGTTGCGTTCTCTACTTGTAGTTATAAGAGCTAGTGTTCCAAAGCTTAACCTTGATGATGTTTTTGAGCAAAAGAATGAAATTGCCAGGGCTGTCGAACATGAACTTGAAAAGGTAACGTGATTGAATGAGTACGCAGTCATTAGATTTTCATGAACCCCGTTGATTGTGACACGTTTCTAGTGGATTTTGCTTATAGGCAATGTCTGCATATGGGTTTGAGATTGTTCAAACATTGATTGTCGATATAGAACCAGATGAACGTGTGAAAAAAGCAATGAACGAGATCAATGCAGGTAACGTTTTCATCATTATGTGTATGTGTATCTTTGAGAATAAGGACATTTGGTATATTTGCTATGAATTTGTGTTGTTAACGAATCGATTTGTGTGCCTACAGCTGCACGGATGAGGTTGGCAGCTATTGAGAAAGGTGAGGCTGAGAAAATACTCCAAATAAAGAGAGCCGAAGGTGAGGCTGAATCTAAGTACTTGTCTGGTTTGGGTATTGCACGCCAGAGACAAGCGATTGTGGATGGTTTGAGGGACAGCGTGTTGGGGTTTTCGGTCAATGTGCCCGGGACCACGGCTAAGGATGTTATGGACATGGTTTTGGTGACTCAGTATTTTGATACGATGAAAGAGATTGGGGCTGCTTCTAAATCGTCTGCAGTGTTTATTCCTCATGGTCCTGGTGCGGTTCGTGATGTGGCTGCTCAGATCCGTGATGGGCTTCTTCAGGGCAATGCCACCGCTTGATCTTCAACTTTGTTTCGAATATGAATCTAGTTTTCTGTTTTGTGTTTGTATTGATGGACTTTGTACATTTGTGTGTTTTATGCCTACATGGCAATGTATGGGGTTTTGTAAATATTGGTTTTTAAGTCTAAATTGTCTACCATATGCATCTTTTCATTTATTTAATACAATAATCAGATAATGTTTATGGTGTGTATACCTTTGTGTATTTGCAAGTCACTTGTGTCTTGTGCTCATACATCATTTCATTTATTTCATATAATAACGTGATTACATGAAATTAAATATTTAGTATTATATATGATCTATTAGTTAGTAGCAGTTTGTAACATGTTAACAGAAATAGCATTGCTAATTGTTATAATTATTGTTTAACAACTTTTTGTCAAAGTAGAAGGTAGTCTAAGAGTAAACCTCTTTCTTATATTTCTTTGCGGTTGAGTTGGGTTCGATGCCAACCAATAGCCTATTTTCTGTTAAATGGTTTTACGAAGAGTTTTTTTCTAAAAGGGTGTTATTTTTAAAAATATTTACTAAAATGGTGTACTTTTAAAAATAATTGCCAAAATGGTGTATATGTGACTTAATCTGAATTAATTCACACCCGCTTACGAACGCTGTCAACACGGTCACAACTTCATCCCCTCCGGCCACCGGCGGTCCCTCCTCCACCAACGCAGACGCCGGCGGTCGCTCCTCTACCCTCGCAGACGCCGGCGGTCAATCATCCACCCTTGCAGACGCGATTTTCAGGTCCGATTTTCAGTCCTCCGGTCGCGATTTCCAGGTCTGGTTTCCAGGTCTGAATTTCAGTTCTTCAAAATCGTTTTTTCGTTCTTGAATTTCGAAAGTGATTATGTAATTAACTCTTGAAATTCAATTCTTGAATATATACTTGCCTGATTGTTTTTTGATTCTTGTTATGATGTTGTTCGTCTGTTTGTAAACATAAAGTCATAGCCTTTTTTTTACTTCAAATGTTGAAATTCAATTAGGATGTTGTTTATCTGTTTGTATACACAAACTCATAGCCTTTCTTTTACTTCAATGTTGATACAAAAAAATTTTCTTCAAACCTTGGAAGCACTTTAAACTTTAGGAAAAATGTGTATTATTATCAAAACACCATATAAACGTAAAATAATTTGACTTTTCTCGAAGTCAAACAGTTCTTATTTACTTTTCAAAATCTGATTTCTTTTTTTGTTTATTAACGTATGATTTCCCCACTACTAACCTCCAACACATCTTATGCACAATTTATAATCAATAACTAATTAACTATTTATTTATTTGATTTTGTTTAACTGTTTCAGTTTTGATTCTTGTAAAAATAGTGTTTAAAAATATGATGAAAATTACTAACAAAAAGTTAAAAAAAAATTAAAAAACAGTGAAAATAGAAAAAAAGCTGAAAAAATTATATATTTTTAAAACAACACCTATTTAGTAAATATTTTAAAAAATACGCCTGTTTGGTAAATAAAATGTCAAAACACACCTATTTGGTCATTTACTCGTTTTACGAAATGACCACATTTTGAACAAACGACACGAATGACAATTATGTTCGAAATTTTGAATTAAACACGGATTTTGAAACTTATTTTTTTCTTAAAAGAAACAATTTCAAAATTTGCTATTTCGAACTGAAAAGCAATTTTCTAACTAAAACGCTATTATCGAGCTAAAATTTTCAAACTAAAAAGCAATTTTCGAATTTAAAAACAATATTTAAACTACAATTTTCAAACCAAAAGTCAATTTTCGAACAAAAAAGCTATTTTCGGATTTGTTATTTTGAACTAAAAGGCAATTGTCGTTTTTTGTCAAAAAAAAAATAGAATAATCTATATTTATTTTCGAAATTTTCGAACTTCATCCTCATTTGTTTTATTTGTTCAAAATACAACTATTTCCTAAAACCTTTTAAGAAAACAAAGTCGGTGTGGTAAATATTAATTTTTATTTTCAACTTTCTCAACTACCAAATTAAGTTTTTATTCTTATGGGTAGCTAGTGTGCCCTCGTAAAACAGCAGGCTACAAATAGTTTCTTTTCGGTGATTAGTTTCGTTTCGAAAACACGTTTTGATACAAAGAACAGGCAACACCTTAATTTCGTCTCGGAAACATGTCCTTGCATTAATCGATCTCGACAAGTAGTTTCCTTTCAACTATTTGTTTTAAATAATTCGTCATATTGAAAAGAATATGATAGTCGGGTACTCGCGCAATGCAGTGATGACGAATAGTTCCCTACGGCTAGTGCATTCTAGACGGTGATTAGTCTTCTTTAAATGATGACGAACTGTTCCCTATGACTTTCAAATTTCTTTTTAAATGATCTGAAAAATTATTATTTTTTGTACATTGAAGCTCATTTATAGGTCAATTTTTTGGGAAAAAAAAGATATCATTCTTAGCATTGAAGTTTGCAAAAAAATTTATTAATAATATCGTATTTTAAAAAAAAATGTTTTTTTCGGATTCTTTTTGGATGATCTGGTAAAAGTTTAATTTTTTTGTACAATTAAGCTCATTTATAGGACAATTTTCTAGAAAAAATGTTTTTAGCATTAAACTTTACAAAAAAAAAGTCATTAATAGAATCGTACTTTGAAAAAAATGACTTTTCTCAGATTCATTTTAGATGATGTAGACTTTTTTTGTATATTGAAGCTCATTTATACGACAGTTTTCTAGAAAAAAATTCTTTTTTAACATTGAATTTTGCAAAAAAAAATAAAATGGATCACTAATAATATCATACTTTTGAAAAAACTGGCTTTTATGGATTTTTTAGATGATTTGGAGGAATTCTTATTTTTTTGTACATTGAAGCTCCTTTATGGGACAGTTATTCGGAAAAAAATGTTTTTAACATTGGATTTTGCAAAAAAAAAAAAAAAAAATCCATTAATCGTACTTTGAAAAAAATGATTTTCTTAAAAAGATCATGAATAGCATTGAACTTTTCAAAATTCATTAACGACATCATACTTTGAAAAAAAATGATTTTTTGGATTCTTTTTAACTGATCTATAAAATATTCATTTTTTGTATATTGAAGCAGATATCTTTCAGGAAATAATATCGTTTTTATCATTGAACTTTTCAAAAAAGTTCATTAATATCATCATATTTTGAAAATATTACTTTTTCATATTATTTTTAGATGATCTAGAAAAATTTTATTTTTTGGTACAATGAAGCTCATTATAGGGCTGTTTTCTAGAAAAAGATATCGATTTAGCATTGAATTTTGCAAAAAAGTTCATTAATAATATCATACTTTGTAAAAAATAGTTTTTCAGATTCTTTTTATATGACCAAGAAAAGATTCACTTTTTTCACATTGAAGATAATTTATAAGGCGGTTTTTGTTAGACACTTTGTTTATATAACAATTGTTTGCAATTTTTCTTTATGCAAGAAAGTAGTTTTCCAATCACACGATTTGTTCATATAACAAATGTTCCAATTTATCCAATCGAAAAGTTTTTAATTTTATGTATTAATCATTAAATATATTGAAATTACGTTAGTATTTATATGCATATATTTATATATTTTTTATTTTTTCTATTTTTATTTCACAACATTTCTAGTACACGAGTTATTAACCTGGTGTAAATATATAGTTATTATGGGCAAAGTTTTTTAAGCTGATGTTTAAATCAATTTCATTAAAATTAATGCATCACATATTTGTTATTATTCTGTTCAGCTTCATTAAAATTTCTTTTTTTACAACATTATTTATTTTGTTACATGCATAAACAACAATATACTATTTTTATATATGTTTTACAATATCTACTTTCATTTATTTGTTTCTTATAACCCTTTTATGTAAATAGCAACATATTTTCCAGAAATGTTTTAATGGTTTTATTCAGGGCAGGCCGGGAGATTTCAGAGGCCCTGTGCAATTTAATAAATATAGGCCCGAACACTTGTAAATTCTACTAAATACAAAAAGTATGAATTGTAATGTATATTTCATATGGTAATATATTTATTATACAAGCTTTAATACAAAATATAAAATATAAAATACACCTTCTTCTACTTGAAAAACCCAATTCTTCTAGTATTCCCTGATATAAACTTGTCCTCTAATATCTTATTTAAATTTTAGAGTCAGAATTCTGAAATGTAAACAGATTAACAAAAGATAAAATTAAAAAGTTGAACCTTTAACTCTGAATTCTGATTTCTGAAAATCAGAAATTAATCAATCAAACATTACCTCTTAATATAATAATGTTATACATTTTTTCTTGAAATCCACTAATCCTGTTCTGGTTTTCGGACACCAAAGAGGGACTGAGAGAGGAACTGAGGAACTCAGTGAAGGAGTAAGGTAAACAACGAGCCAAAGAGGGAGAAATTGATTCCGGTTTTGACAATTTGACTTCTGATAATCTCATTCAGGGAAGAGATGCTTCCAATTCAAATAATCTGATTCAAATTCTGATAATCCAATGAAGTGATGTTGCAATGTTTCTGATTTTCGAGAAATAGAAGATAGAAACCAGTTTTAATTTTTGATTTTGAACAAAGAAGGAAGAAGATTAGAAATACAGGATTTGGAAGATATTGATTTCTGAATTCTGATTAGATTTAGAATGCCCTTTCCCTCGCCATCAATCATCATAATCGAGTGTGTTTTGGTAAATAACGAAAATAATCGTTTCGATTTCCTTGTCCGTTCTCGATTTCCATGTTGTTCCCGATTTCCGGCTTTAAGCGCTTGCTAATTTTAGGTATGCATAAAAAATTGGCAGGCATATTTGTTCCTATAACCTAATGAGTCTAATATATAACACTTAAAATTTTTGGGCCCTTAGGAATTAGTGGGCCGTGTTCACTTGCACATTTTGAACACCCTTTGGGTTGGGCCTGGTTTTATCGATCAATAGTTAGATGCACGTAATATTTATATTTCTGATAAAATTAAGTGTCTTAATAAGAAAGTAATTGAAAGTGTAATGTTATAAGTGAGTATATTTACAAACTACAATGTCTTAAATGAAAGTAACATAAATTGCAATGTTATATTTGGGTGATTATTAAACTACAATTCCTTTATACGAAAACTTGGGAGGACCCAGGGTAAATATAAAGAAATAAAGTATGATGCTATAATAAACAAGTAGTGTTTAATAAATGGCTCATGTGTAGTATTTTTATTAGGATTATTTGTTATTAACTTCAAGAAACATGTTTTGGAGAAAGATTCTAAAACCTATTTTGAAACTTGATATGTGCTTATTTACAAACCAAGAAAAAGCGACTTGATGGAAAGCACCATGACTACCTACCAAAAACTATACAATGAGAATCATCATGAATTCATGTTTAACTAGCTAACATATTACAGAGTGGAATCTTCCGTTAACATACATTAAAATAAGAACTGAAAAAATAATAACACTATTTACATATTACATAAACAGTAATAAGGTGGATTCTTGCTTTATCGCCTTCATCGAAAAAAACTTGAAAGTACAATAGATAAATAACAAGGAAAAAGTATGATGCCATAATAAACAAGTAAACTAAAGTAAAAATGGTGAGTTGTATCATCTGAGTGAAATGCGAAATCCGCCTAAGGCCCATTATGTGAGAGGTTAATAGCAAAGTAAGGTCCTGTTTGTTTACCTCTTAATTAGGTTATTAAGAGGCAAGCTCTTAATCTAAATAATTCAGATCGTTTGTTTACCACTTAAATTAAAAAATCCCTCTTAATTTATCGGACTTTAGGGCACCTCTTTTTGTTTTAAGAAACACGCGAGTTCCTAAAATACCCTAACCATTCTTTCGCCTCCACTCCTACTCTTCGTCTCCTGGTATCATCTCCCCCTGCTGCTCCGCCGGCAATGCCGCTGTTCTCGGCGACGCTGCTGCTGCTGACTCTGGCGACGCCTTGCTGCTCCGGTTCCCTGTCTACTGTTGCTTCCCCTTCCGCTGTTTGCTGTCTAGGTATGAAATTGTCAAACTTAGTTTTCTTTTCTTGAAATCATCCTTCACGAAAAGTGATAATATTCCCCCAAATATGTTAATTTTGCTGTTAAGTGATCATAGTCCCTCTGCCAAACTCGTTTTTGCTGTTTGCTGTTAATTTTGCTATTAAGTGATCATATTATTGGAATCATCCTTCATGAAAATCTGTTCATAACCTGTTCATCTTGCTGAAACTCGATTTTCTGTTAACATTGATGAAACTTGTTTTTTTGTTGCTCTTAACATCAAATCTTGTTGTTAGCATTGTTAACATGTTCAAATCTTGATGTTAACTTGCTGAAAATCTGTTCATAACCTGTTCATCTTGCTGTTTATAACTTGTTCAAATCTTGATGTTAACTTGCTGAAAATCTGTTAACCTGTTCTTGCTGTTAGCATTGTTAACATGTTCATCTTGCTGTTAGCATTGTTAATATGTTCATTTTGATGTTAACTTGCTGAAAATCTGTTTGGTATTATTAAGTTTAACATAGACATGGGAGAAAAGAAGGATAAGATTAGTTGGAAGTATGAAGGCGTAGAGAAAACTTTTCTAGAAGCGTGTTTTCATGAAGTTATGGCTAATGGGCGGGAAGGGAGTAGCTTAAAATCACTTTCTTGGAATATTAGCGCCTTTTTGAAGTTAAGAAACAAAACCGGCAATTATTATAATCCATCAACCAACACGTTCAATCTTACCATAGAACAATGGGAACTTGAGTAGAAGGTATTTTTTAAAAATTGTTAACTTATTATTTTGTTTAAATTATGACATATAATTTTTTTAAACAACTATTTTGCTTTTTGGTGAGAGTGCCGGGAAGAGAAAAGTTTGGTTAACTATTGATCCGAACATTTGTGAGACTTGGGTTAAGGGCGCTAGAGCACATTATGGATTTGTATGAACATGGTGTCTTTTGTTTTCTGTGAACTAGATTTTTGGTTGTGAAACTTGATGCTTATGGAATTAACATCATGTATTTTGTGAACTAGATTTTTGGTTGTGAAACTTGATGTTTATGGATTTAATAGCAACATTTATTCAGAATACAGAAGGCTAAAATTGTCATTTTTTTCATTCAACACAGCAAGTATGAGGTTCCAACCAAACATCATGTTAAGAGTTCATCTCTTAACAATACAGACCCTCTTAAATTCTCAGACCTCTTAAAAATTCAGATCTTAAAAATTAAGAGGTTGTCAAACAGGGCCTAAATAGAACTATGTTGTTTTTCATGCATTTAGCCAAATTATTTGTGTTTATTGTACAAGAAGCATAATCAAATGATGTTGGTAAGGGTTTTCTGAATATATATTGGAAATGATAAAAAAAGTTACGTTGCTATATTTTAATACCATTTAATGCTTTTCCAATGTCTTGGTGCATCGACCATAGTGTAATACCTAGTATATATGTATTATATTTAGTGTAATAATCTTGTTATTAGAAGACTAGGGTGGGAACATGAGTCAAATTGATTTTACGTTTATGCTTTATCACTAAGGGGTAAAGAGGGCACACCAAATTAAAGTTGAACAAATACTTAAGTGGCCCCAAAATCGGTCCTTTAAATGCCAAGATTGGCAAGGACCAATCTCACACCTAGAATGGTCTTTCGGTTCTTAAACACTCATACTTCAAGTTCAATGACAGGATTAAAATCAGACTAAAATTAGTTGTTTACTGAAACAATCACAATCCTAAACTGGTGAAACTAGTCTAAATTGGACTGTTATAATAGTACGCACACATACACACACAGACATATAAATTTTGTCAAACTTAGTGGCTTTAGTGACGGTTTTGATAAAATTTGACACTTTGTGCATTATCGAGGTTGGACATCGTTCTCATATGTTGGATAGCCAAAATTCATAGCGATTAGACATCTTTTTATGGGTGTCGTTGCTTATTTACTTAGTTTACTTAACCGAGATATAACTAAATCAAGTAAGCTATATGTGAGTGTTTCTTTTTCAACTTAAATTTACTATTGAGCTATGGTGTAAGAAATCAAGGTATACCTTTGCTTGGGCTTCGGATAAAAAGTAATTCCCAGTCTTCTCGATATAGGTTGAGAGTTTATCCTCAAGTATTCTAGATAAATAGTTGAGTTTTAGTGTATATTCGTATTTTTCTGAACATGTATGTCTATGGCTTTATACAAATAGTAGAGTTTGATAACAAAGCAAATGTAATTCAAAGTAAGGTCTTATTTAGTTTGTGGTAAAAAATAAAAATGGTGAAATCTTATTGTCTCGACATGAGGTACTAATCATGTGTTTTTGTATCATCCAGTGTAATACACGAGTCTCACAACTAGTATATATATATACACACACACACACACACACACACACACTTATTTATCTCTTCTAATAAAAAAAATCATATAAAGGCCACATGACAGATTTCTATAGCCATGTTTTTGTCATTTGGTAAGTTATTATGCATACTTCTTTTATTTTCCCGCTTAATGACATCCCTCAATTTACATTTCTTGATTTGAAGGAATTAGGAAAATCATGATTAAAATCCCACGATATCAGGATCATTACCTATTTGAATTTCATACCCCATTAATTTTTGTTTGAAAATTTGAAATCAAATTTTTTTCTATTTTGCATCAAATTCATGTTGTTGTTGAACTGGAACCGAACAATGATCAACCAAACCAGACCACGCACCTTCTCAAACTAGATTAAGCACCTTCTTGAACCATATATTTCTAGGGCTCCCGTAAAATCGGGTGTTAGAGATTTCGTCACCCATATTTCACCACCACTGAAACCCACCACCATTGCACCACTCATCACATCTGCCATATAAATATCACCAACAATGAAGGTTCTTAGTACTTTAGTTTTACCTCTCTTCTCAAAAACTCTTCTTCGAACAAAACATCCACATTGCAATAACCATGGGTGGGATAAAACTCATTTCCTCTCCTCTTCATCACGAACACCTTCAAAGATATTGATACTTTTTTTTTGAGAAAAATACTACTTATATAGCTACAATATGTATAAATAGAGGAATACAAAAAGTCATTAATTTAAAGAATATGATGAGTCATTTAAGTTTCAAATCAATATGGTTTGAGATAACAATATATCTCAAACCATATAAGTTTGGAAGGTCTATATTATATATATATATATATATATATATATATATATATATATATATATATATATATATATATATATATATATATATATATATATATATATATATAGATATCCAAATGATTATTGTAGCAAAAAAAATATTAGTTCTGAAATTATGACAATCTTTTAAGTAATAGCCATTATATTTAAAGAATGCTTGGATAGTAATAGCCATTATATTTAAGGAATGCTTGGATGTATGTTTTTAATCAATAGCCATTATATCTCATTATATCATAGCTAACAATTTTAATATCGATGATTAATTTTTACAATGCACTTCTAAATACCCTCTCAGAACATATTGAACCAAGATATCTACAGCCCTTTATAATATTCGATGGGAGATGGAAACAAGACATTTGGTACCTTGTTTCTTCATATGGCAACCGCACAATGAGAGAGACGGCTGGCGGAAAATGTGGGGAAATGTACAATAATGTTGATTTAGTATTATGTTATTGTAAAAATGTACATCGATGTTGATTTCTGCTATTATGTTATTGTATTACCTTTGCTTTTATCCCAAATGCGTTTGAAATCTATTCTTATTTTATCAAGAAGAAACCTAAATCTTATAAAAAAATGGCTAGAACTTGGATGATATTTTTTTTTAAGATGTAAAAGTCTGCAATCTATTTTTATGTTTGTAGAAAAAGTTGTGAACCATAAATTTGCAGTCTGCATAAAGAATATTATTTGTTTTTTAAAGTCTGTAAACTAAAATTTATCTTTTATTATCAAAATAAAATAAAATTAATTATAATCATCATGTGTCAAGTGTCAACAATCATTTGGAATCATTTACCACCGTCAGGGGCGGTTTTGTTCGGGGTCTCTGGGTGATCTAGGCAACGGCTAAATTCTATACACGTAATGCAATTTTTTTTTTTCAAATATGGTGCAACTCCGAGGAAAAAAGTGATCACTACTTAAAATATAAAATGTCACTGTAGGCTGCAATTTAAAAGCCCAAATGTACAAATAGAAACTTAATTATAATTTGAAGTCCAAACTTATGTGTTTATGCATCTTGTGAGCTAATTGAAATTGTGAGATTGAGCTAATTGAAGTTGTATTTGTGGGATTGGGCTCTAACTAGTTAGATCATAGATGATCAAAGCCTTATTGGCGTGTAGCATTGGACGTTTGATTGATTACACATAAAAAATAATTTTTTTTCCAAAAAACTCAATGCACTCGTACTTTTAAACATTTTATGTTATTATGTTTGGTCAAATTTTTTTTTATCTTATTATATTAGCTCGAAATTTTTTTTTCCAGTGTCACCGCTATTGATAAATCTTGAGTTCGCCTCTGACCTCTGTTATCATTATCATCTTTAAAAACCATTATATTTCAAAAACTAATAGAAACCATGTTAAATTCAAAACAAAATCAACAAAAAATCAAGAAACAATGAAACATAAAACAAATCCAAAAGAATTGCAAGAAGCATGTTAAAAAAGCAAATGGAAAAAAAACAAACAGAAAAATCAAATCGAAGAAATAACAAATTGAAAAAGACAATTTTGAAAAGCTAAGTGTTAGAAATTTCTTCTAATTTTGAAAATTATTTTTGTATATTTTACGACAATGGACAAAAAATGTTTTAATATTTTTTGTCTTCTATAAACAATAAAAAATATATTAGAAAAAAAACAAACACCACGATTTGAAAGAGATAATTACTCTAACATCCCTTGTTTATGCACAATAACACAAATGACAATAATAGTCTTAGTATTTGTTTAGTCACATTGAAACCGCTAAAAAGACATTCAAATCCAATGAAGAGTAAACACTCGTACAATGCCTAAAATGTCAATTAAGTAGTAGAATGGGATGTGTCTTTTTTCCAATCTAACTCAACACTCATTTATGTATTACATGAAAGATGATCAATAGTATTGGAACTATTTAAAGACAACACATAGAAGTGTTTTGCATGCTAGAATGAGTCTATTGTAAAACATGAATAAAACGAAAGAAAGAAACACACTGACGTCGATCATTGTCTTAAATTAACCTTTTAATATTGTTTGGCTTGAATTGACTTCAATTTTATTCTCTAAATGGTTAAATATACACATTCACAAATAAGTATTTTTTTAATGCACTTATATATAAAGCATTTAAAGGGAATTTATTTTTGCATGTCTAGCCACGGACTTTGGGGTAAAATATCATCTAATGATGTTGATTTTTGGCATTTTGTTGATAACTCTAAGAACAAGAGAAACATATTTTAATGTCGTGAGTAAAAAAATAATTTAACATGGGTTGGTTGGTAAATTCATGATCATTATTACATTGAAAGAGTTGAATGTCAATTTTAATTTCTTTTACCATTTTGTTTGAGATAAAGATATTTTTAAAAGTAAGTGATTGTTAGAATAAGGAAAAAGGAGTTGGTAATATAACTCAACACGAGTAAGGCACCATTAACACTCATGATAGATTTCGATTTACATGGTGTAATAGAAAACATGTTACCTTAGTAGAAGGTAATATGTGAACTTGCTCCAGAATCTACATAGTAGTTGGAATCTTGAGGTTTTTGAAGTGATATAACTCAGAACACTGAAACTAGATCAGGAAGTTGTCCACTTTGAGCTGATGTATTTCTAATAAACTATGTATTTTGATGTTGGATAGGGATGTCAGGTTGCTGAGGCGAGGCTGATGTGTGAGGCAACTGTTGGGAGGGTTGAACCAAAGGTGAATAGGCTAGTGTAAATGGTCTATGGTGGGTTTTGGATATGTTAAGGTCTACAAACTTTTTGTAACTTGAGCTTGGATTGTTCGTTGGACCTCTAGTTGCTTGCATAACTTCTATATAGTCATGGAAAGAGTATTAAAACCATAAATAAAAAAACAACTATATAGGTGTATCTTTTTAACTATTTGAAGTATTCAACAAGTGGAGAGATATTATATTCTTGGAAGGTGCCGAGAGTCATAACAAGAAATTAAGGTGAGTTTACCAGGAGTACATGTCCATTTACAGTTTGCATACACTTGATGTTTTTGATGATTATATCATATATGATAATCCTTATGTGCATTATGCCTACTATATGTATTACTTGTGTATCACACCAATATTTATCTCAAAATATGTTTTCTCACTTGAAAAACTTTGTAGATTTGAAATCTATTTTGGCATCCTACTTTTGCATTCATATATGATATGAGACAATATGCTTATTCATTATATACATGTGTGATTTGACTACATATGAAATGATTAGATTTCTAGATAATCATCACTTGCACAAGTGTGATTCTGTGTGGCACTTGTATGATCGTTCAAACTTACCTAGCTAAGAACTTGAACATGTAATTGAAAGTGTATGTATAAAGTGATTCTTCCCTACATGAGCCCTATATTAACCATCTATGTGAGTTTGGACTGATGAGATGAACTTGGAATTCGGATATATACATATTTAATTTTTTTATTATTCGTTAAATATCCCAAATTTCATCGTTGAACTCTTAAAAACATTGATTATTTTTAAATTGATTTTGGAGGTTTCGCTTGAATGAAAGCCATCATTCTCAGTAGGCTTTTTAATGCCTAACCGTATTTTGACATGTGCTCAGATTGAAAACTTTACAATAAAGGACTAGATATTTCGAGGACATTTAGAAGCCCACGACTTATGGTGGTTTATTTCATTTATTTTTTGATATGAATTGTTGCAACCTCGCTATTTTGAAAGTTGATAATTGTAACCTCAACTTTGGGACCATATTTTCATTTTAAGCTTGAAAAAGTTTGAAATTAAAAATTGATTATTTTAAAAGCGAATTTTAAACTACCCTAGCAAGGGGTGTTTCAATTTAGTATCAAAGCATTTGTTTAAGTAAACCAGGTGCTTAGTTTAGTATCTAGAATTAAACTGTAGTGCTTTAGGAAGATTGGATTTTTAGGTAGTTGACCTTAGTTGAAGGGGTAAATTTTTATATCTAAGTTTATAAATGCTTACTTATCATATTATAATTAACATGTAGTATTTTTAAAAATGGTAAAAACAAGAATTTGAGCTCCAACTGTGGAGACAACTGATATAGGTTAAGAGGTTGAAATGTAATATCAACCAATTATGCAAGCAAACCTTTATGATTCAAATGACGACTTAGTAAGAAGAGAGAATGCGTGAAAAGTTTCATGAAATGCTCAAGGGACAAGAGATCTGAATCAATAATGAAGTAAGGAAAATAATAAATGGGAAACCCGCAAATGAGATGAATGAAGTTAGTGGTGGAAACTTTAGCATGTCTTATGGAAGCATGGAGAATGAGCCTCCAACTGGAAGTTTTCCAAGAGAAGAAGAGACCATGAAAAGAAGATGCAACTACAAGGATTTCAGCATGTGTAAAAAATCCCCAAGTTATGATGGAACTTTGGATCCAATAGTTGTTCGCAACTGGATCATAAAGATGGAGATGATATTTTGTGCATGCCAATGCATGGATGATCAAAAGAGTTGATTTTGATATAACTAAACTTAAAGATGCAACCCTTGATTGGTGGTTAGAGATCAATGAAAATCTAGGGGATAATGTAATTGGAAGATTAACTTGGGAGGAATTCTTGGAAAGACATAAAGAGAGGTTTATACTAAAGAGGAAGTTTGTCAGCTTGATAAAGATTTCTTAGAACCGATGAAAGAGAGAATGACCATAACTGAATACAATACAAAATTTTCTAAGCTTTGAGTTTTGCTAGGATTTTGGCACTAAATGATGCAACCAATATGGTCCAATATATATGAGGGTTATCATGGAGTTATAGATTGAACTTTAGCCACAACATTGGATTTGACAATGAAAGAGGCAAGCATAATTGAGAAGAAATTAGAATAAAGATACAATGAAAGAATGGTAATTGGAGTAATAAGAGGGAGAATGAAAGTGATACTCGAGGAAAAAATATGGTTAACTTTCATAAGACTACGTTTGAAGGGAAAAGAAAGAGTTATGATAGTCAAGAAAGAACCAAAGGGAATTTAGCATGCTTCAAATGTGGAAGTAACTAGCACCTCACGAACGCATGTAGGGTGTAAAATGTTATAACTAACAAGAGTTTGGACATTATGCTTCTGGCTGTCCTTTGAAGAAGAAAGAAAGTGAAGGGGAAAGCACAAAGAAAGATCCCCCAAGAGCAAAGGGTTGAGTTTCCAAAACAACCGACATTGAGGCACATGAAGAGGCAAATGTGGTGTCAGGTACTTTCTTGATAAGTTCTGTCTCCGCATCATCACCTTTTGATTTGGGAACTACTTATTCACATGTGTCAAAATATTTTGAAAGTAAATTAAGAACCCCCACATATGCCTTAAAATTTGGAGTTTTAATTGAGATCGCAGATGGTAAATCCATTGTAACAAGTTAATAGTTTGGAGCTAGAAACCAACTTTTTCTGTTCACTCTGGATTTTAGACAAAACCAAAACGAATCAATTATGCTCACACGGTTTGAGATTTACAAAAATCCGTCTATAATAGCAGCCCGTTTAAAAATACAATATCATCTGGTTTTCACCGTCGAGAACCATGTACTTTCAAATAATATCACACTACTAAGTACTAACTATGAGTCAAATAGTGGCAACGGAAAATAAAAGCACATTCTAATCATTATATAAAAGACATGTCCGAATTTGTTGTGTTGAGACTTACAGAGGGGTTTTTTGTATTATCTGCATAAATATAATTGTCAATAACCTTCTTGACATCAGTTGGTCATAAACTATAGTATAGATAGGAATCAACGACTTTTCATATGAACGTTTTCTTCAATCTCATCTAATTTAAAATATATTATTATATTATTCTTTTAGTTATAAAAATAATATAATTATAGTTTTAATTTCGAGAGTTTTCAATTTCAATAATTACAGTTTTGGTTTTTATAATTTATAATTTATATTAATTATATATTTATTCATTATAGTTATTAATTTAAGATAATTATAATTTCCGTTATTTTTTAATTTATATTATTATAGTTTTAATACTTATAGTTTTTAATTTGTATCAATTATAGTTCTGATCCTTATATTTTTTAATTTAAGATAATTACGATTTTACTTTTCATAATCGTTAATTTGTATTGATTATAGTTTTGATCATTGTAGTTTTTAATATTTAATTATTACAGTTTTAGTCTTATGAATTTTAAGTTAAGATAATTACAGTTTTGGTCCTTATAGTTTTTAGTTTTCATTAATTATATTTTTGATTTGAGAAATTGTATTGATTCCTACCCATCCTCCTATCCATGTGAAATTGTGATAAATGTCACATTTAATAAAACTAATAATATTTTAAGAAACATGTCACAGTTTAACATGAGTAGTAATAAAATGTAGGAATAAATACAATTTCTTTTTTGATTTATATAGTTTTAAATTTAGGAAAATACAAAATTACACTTTTAGTCACTTTGGTTTTTGTGGATTAATTACAGTTTTGGTCTCTATGGTTAATTTATATTAAGCATGTTCTCCACTCTATGTGAATCTTTTACATGGATGCTTATTGTAACCGACAAAAATTACACACTTGGTCCCTAAGGCTGTTAACATCGGTCCTTTGTTAAATGTTCTAAAATGACCATTATACCCCTAACTTTGTCTGTTATTTTACTTTTTATTATAAAAATTATTTATTATATTTTTTAATAAAAAAGACATCTCTTTGTTTTTGTTTTTTTAATTATTTTGCAGGTATGTATCTCAAATATATGAAATATACAAATAATCTTAAATATTCATATTTCGTATTGGTTAATTTGGTTGAAAGATGAATAAATCCGTCGTGACAAATGAAACCATTGGCATTTTGATGAAGACGTTTTCTCCTCCCCAATTGGGTGCTTTTACGAGTCGGTCTCAATGAAGATTTAACAGCGATAAAAAGGCTTATGCAAGGATTTCCGTTGATTATTATTCATATATTTCAAACAATGTATAAGAATATTGTATTTGGTCATTTATCAATTTATAGAAAATTTAATCAGATTAATTATCTTATTATAATTAATTCCCAAAGGTAAAATACGTTTTAATATTAATCTTTATAAGATATTCAATATAATTGATAATCTTACTTAATTATTTAGTATCATGTAGTTACGTACCAAAAAGTTCTTAATGGAATATATACCAATAATTACACGTCTCTATCAAAGCATAGACAATTTCTTCGAAACAAACTAAGCAAAACGAAGAAAAATAGGATGATGCTGAACGCATCAATAAATACAAAAGGCGACTTAAACAATTAATTTATGTAAATATCGTTTTCGATTATATCAAGTACCAAGTGGGCGTGGGTGTTTCGATCTCTTCCTTATAAAGATACATCCGCGAAATATCTCCTCTACCAGGCTGTCTGATATTGGTCTTGCAACCACCTCAGGTAAACCCTCTTACCCTACTCTTCGCAAATTGAAAGTGGATCTTGCGATTGGTGTTTTCTTGTGACTAGGGTTTCCGTGATCTTCTATTACCCTACACTTTGCAAATTGAACTTGGAACTTGGGTGATTTAAAATTTTGGAACATCAACAAATTTTCTTGGAAGAACTGTGATTTTGCGCTTGTAAAACGTAATTTCTTGACCTTTTTTCATGAAATATGTGGTAGTGCTTACTGAATTTAGTTATCATCGTAATAACAGTCATAGAAAGTTCAGGAGAATTTCTTTTGTTACCAATTCTTTGGTCGTTCTTAGGTTTTCGAGAACGCGTATATGGTCAATTTCATCATATAATTACGTACTCAAGTTTGTTTTGTATCTTACTACCTTTTAAAGATATCAATTGTTTTGTCTCTAATTACCTCTTAAGATATCAATTCGGGTTGTGATTTTGTCTTGGATCACGAATTCTTGTTTCAAATCATATGTCTTCCACCTGTTTGTGAGAATGTTTCTGTGAACCAAAACACGGCTAACAAGTCTCTTCTTAAATACTTTTCAGTATAAAATCATGGGAAACCTCTTCTGTCTAGTTCAAGTAGACCAATCCACAGTTGCCATCAAAGAAACTTTCGGGAAATTCGCTGATGTTCTTGAGCCAGGTTTACATTGTGTCCCTTGGATTTTCGGAAGTCAAGTTGCTGGACAACTCACACTCAGACTTCAACAGTTGGATGTCAAGTGTGAGACCAAAACAAAGGTTCCTAATATAACCAACATCTTTCCCATTAACATATATATTTTTTTTAATCTTAAAACTAACATAATCTTCTCATTTTTCAGGACAATGTCTTTGTCAATGTTGTAGCTTCAATACAATATCGCGCTCTAGCCGATAAAGCAAGTGACGCGTTTTATAAACTCAGCAACACAAGATCCCAAATCCAAGCTTATGTTTTTGATGGTAAGAACTAAAAACTTTACTAATAATCTTTATTTACCGTCTTTACCTTAAAATTGACGTATATTATTTTTCCATTTTTAGTTATACGCGCTAGTGTCCCAAAACTTAACCTCGACGACGCATTCGAACAAAAAAACGAAATAGCAAAAGCCGTTGAAGAGGAATTAGAAAAAGCAATGTCTGCGTACGGTTTTGAAATCGTTCAGACATTAATCGTCGATATAGAACCAGACGAGCATGTCAAGAGAGCCATGAATGAAATCAATGCCGGTAAGCTTTTCATTTACATTTATCCCCTTCATCTTTCAAAACTTGACATGTTTGGTCCCTACGTGTGTATCTTCAGCTGCGAGGTTGAGGATGGCTGCTACTGAAAAGGCTGAAGCTGAAAAGATTCTTCAAATTAAAAGGGCTGAAGGAGAGGCTGAATCAAAGTATTTGTCTGGATTGGGTATCGCGCGTCAGAGACAAGCGATTGTGGATGGTTTGAGGGACAGTGTGTTGGGGTTTTCAGTCAATGTGCCCGGGACCACGGCTAAGGATGTTATGGACATGGTTTTGGTGACTCAGTATTTTGACACGATGAAAGAGATTGGGGCTTCTTCTAAATCGTCTGCTGTGTTTATTCCGCATGGTCCTGGTGCGGTTCGTGATGTGGCTACTCAAATACGCGATGGGCTTCTTCAGGGTAATGCTGCCCAGTGATTGTTGACTTTGTTTATTGCGTACATTTGACTTTTATGTTTTTGATTGTGTGTTTATATTGTTCAACTTTGGTGAGTTTGTTTATGCTATATGTGGATATGTTATATTGGTATGATAGGGTTTTATGGATATGAATGGTGTGAGTTTTGAACGAAAACGTGACGTGTTTGAATTTGGTTTTACTAAAAGAAGTTGACCTTCTGTTTTTGAAATTTATGATAAATGTTTTTATGTAATTATGGTTATGGATGATGTTAATTGAAAAGCGTGTATGATCTTCCTTTCAATATTTAGCAGTGTTCTAAAAGGTGTGCCATGGCGCGCGTCAAGGCGTGCCTTGGCGTGAGGCGCGACTCTGCCGTCCCGAAAACCCTCATGGCAGCATTGCTAGGCGTGGCGCGAGATAATGCGAGCCATGGCGTGCCAAGGCGCGAGTTTTTACTATTTACGGCCAGTTTTTTCTTCTTTTCTTGCATTTCTTGATTGGACATAAAACATTTGAGTTTTAGTTAACTTTTGGTTATTAGTTATTCATAAGACACTTTTAAAAACATGATATGTGTGATATAAATCTATATTTACATATAATATAAATTATACATTCATATAAAATTACCGTCTTACATCACGTCTTGAAAAACGACATGGCTACCCAAGACTCGTAAAACTTGAGGCTTGACATTGCCGCCACGTCACGCCTCGCGCCATTTAGAACCTTGATATTTAGCAACCCATCACAAGGCTATTGACCTAGCGGTATCGAGATGTCTTGAAAAGTGTTCCTTCCTTATGGGGTTGAGGGTTTTAGTCTCATAGTGGACATTGGTGTATTTTAGTAATAGGATTTAGAGAAAGTGTGTATAGCCATTTAAAAAAAAAAAAAAACAGGTAGCTACCACAGGGCCTAAGGCCCTTGTGGTATTGCCCTTGTTACCTAGACAAATCTTGAAATCATGGCATTCATAGAAAAAATCTGGTTTAAAAATTAAAGTTAACCATCCCGTACCAAATATATTCTTTACACTAAAAATAGTATTAGTGATGGAGTTGAAGTATTTGTTTATAGAAAAAATGACTTAGGAAGGTAACTATCTTTTCATTTTGTTCATATTTGGGTAACTTATGTTTTTTTGTATAACCAACGAAGTTGCTTTAAGTCTTCACATCTTATCATTATGATTGAATATCGCCGGTTTTACCCGATTTCATCGAATTACATCAGTTATTAAGGTTTATGTGTCGTATTATGTGCCATTACATAAATTCAACTCCATTATCAATAAATTAGGGTTCGTTCTTACACCAGTTTCTGAAATTACTCTCCCCGATTACATCCTTATTAGAAATTGACACATCGAATTGTTCATTAGGGTTCGTAATTGAAGTGTGGAGTAAGTCGACTGTAAAATGGCAAGGGAGTCATCTACAAGTAAGTATTTGATTGTCGATGTTCATTACAATGATTTATTCACATCAAATATGTTATCGTACTTGGATGGCGTTAAAGTATCTGTTCGATATGTGGATTTCGATGTACAATTCTTTTTAAAGATTTTATTGTGTTTCTTATAAAGTTGTGTAAAGGAGGCTAATATAATGTGTACTACTACAGTAGAAATGAAAGCTTGGCAGACGGTATCAGGAGAATTCACAATGATGCTGATTACATCAGTTTGTTGACAATACTGTGAACGTGTATAGAATGAATATGTACATTGACCATTATAATGAACTAATTCTTGACTAGGCTGATACAGAAATGCAGGAGTTGGATGAAGATGATGACAAAGATAAAGAAGAATCTTATATGATTGAATATGATCATGAAGCTGATGAAGAGGTGCATACTCTTGACAAAACTGTTGCTGATAAGTTTTTGAATAAGCTGGGAGGTGTTACCAACAACACCAGGGAAATGAAGATGATGAACCCAACAGTGAAGTTGATCAGGAGGTTATGTTCCTTGTCCATGATGAGAACCAGGAATGGGATCAAATGGTCCCAGTTTGTACTATGTCAAGAGTATATATATATATATATATATATATATATATATATATATATATATATATATATATTCTTAATGGATTAAGTTATCCATGAGGAACTCTCATAGATGAATGAATCATGTATATGTGTTGATGTGTATAAATTGTTTGTGATTTAAATAGGTGTTGAAAAGGTTAGTGATCAAGAGAAGGGAAAAGGTGCAATAGAAGCTTAGATAACTCCTTTCTCAATTCAAGATGAGTACATGAGGAACTTTTCAATGGGCATATAATAAACAAGTCTTTAACCTTCAAGTCTTACTTGTCAAACGATTTCTTGTTCCCAAGTCAATTGAGTTTTGATTTCATTTATCGAGTTTTGATAGTTTGACTTAGCCTATGTTGGATTTTCGAATTATTGCTTCTTAGTTTGATTTATTGTTATTGGATTGTTGATTTTGAAATTTGAAATGAATGCATTCATATGTTTTATTCTGGACAAGACATTACCCATGGAAGGGGAGTCACATAGACACTACTGGATGGTACCTCCCATCGCGAAGTAGTAGTATCTAGCACAATCTTATATGATGGGTGTGTCCTATCCTATGAAGGGGAGTTATCTACGCAAGCATAACCTTATGGAATGTATGTGTTCCATTCCATGAAGGGGAGTTCTTATACGGGGGCGCCTGTATCTTTGTTGATACTTTGCATTTGGATATTGATTCTTGTTATAGATTTGAAAGTTATGTTGGATTCATAAAACTTTTAGATACTATTGCTTTGACAAATTTCTTATTGAACTTGTTTGGGTCCAAACTCATATCTCACAAGACAATTATGTTTTACATACTTTTTTTTGTTTTCCTAATGCTATGTACTCAGGTTGCTTGGAAGAATGAGTTAGAAGAGTTATGGAACTAGAAGACGTTTGTTATTGGGGAACTTAGTACTTGTCACTTTTTCTATGGCTTGTGATCCTATGAATTGTAACCCCATTGAATTATATTTTGTAACTACTAGCTTGTTGGTTTTTGGTTAAACCATGTTTTTATCATAAAGTTTAAACCTTCAAGTGTTTGATTTATATTAAACCTTCAGGGTATGCCTACCTACCATTCGGTTTCACATTACCCTATTTTCATCGAAGCGTAGTATTCTTGTTGTTTATGAAATGAGGCCATCATAAAAGAAAATATTTATGGTTGTTTGGTAACATTTATCTAATACTATTCTCTATATTACCCTTACTTACAATTTACAACTGATGAATAGTGTCAGCTCTATTCATCAATCGCCACGTCTGCTTCCTATGTCAACTCCTCTTTCCCTCTTCCATCCTTTATAATCGGCCACTTCATACTACTGTCATTATTTTCCTTTGTAGAAACAGATGCAGCTCACCACCACCATCAATCTATACGCCACTACTCACAACCACCGTCACCCTATACGCCGCCGCCATCATGCCCGCTACATCTCACCACCGGCGCACCCTTGTTTTCATCTTTTCCATTTACTGTCGTTGTGTGGCTCTGCTTTCTCCGTTCACCTCAAGTATGATCGTCCTTGATGCTTGGCCCCATCCGCGTTGTTGCATTGCAAGTTTAATGTCTTCCATATGTACTTACAATTTACAATTGATGAATAGTGTCAGCTCTATTCATCAATCGCCACGTCTGTTTCCCATGTCAAATCCTCTTTCCCTCTTCCATCCTTCATAATCGGCCGCTTCATACTATTGTTATTATTTTCTTTTGTAGAAACAGATGTAGCTCACCACCACCATCAATCTATACGCCACTGCTCACAGCCGCCGTCACCCTATACGCCGTTTTCGTCGCCGTCACCATCATGCCCGTTACATCTCACCAGCGGCGCACCCCTGTTTTCATCTTCTCCATTTACCGTCGTTGTGTGGCTCTGCCTTCTCCGTTCACCTCAAGTCTGATCGTCCTTGATACTTGGCCCCATCCGCATTGTTGCATTGCAAGTTTAATGTCTTCCATATGTGTGTTACGAGCCCTAACAGGTTTTAATTTGAGCCCCCATCCTCCTCCAGTCCTCCGTAAAGAGGCAGTTCGACTATCATCATCGATTCAAGCATAAACCTTCGATTCAACATCCTTATTTTCTCTTCTCATTTTCGTGTGCCTATGTCAATTCGAGGTCACATTCCGTTGTCTTTAATATCCGATGAGACAAAACTATGGCAATGATAGTGTTACTTCTGTTGGTATGTAATTTAAGGTTATTTGGTTTTATTAGATGTTTAATTACAAAACCCACATATGAACCCAATTTTAGAAGTCTGGAATATCATAAACACAAATGTTAAGTTCATACTTAGACCGAACGGTATGCACGCGAGGAAGTGAGGGCGGGGTCCAGGTGGACACCATCACCGCACGGGAACACCGTCCCAGTTGGGGTGTGACCTGCGGTGATGGTCACCGCAAAGGGTTGGTTCCTCGCCCGGTGATCAGATGCAAAGTTACAGTTTTGGTCCCTGGAGTTATGGTAATATTGTACATATTACCCCCCAACGGCTAGAAATTAACGGTCAATTTTTTTTTCATTTTTCAACTATAAATACCCATAAACACACACAAAAAACTTCACATCTCTTTCTCACTAAAACCCATTGTTTTTACATCTATTTTCTCACTCAAAAAATGGCTGCCGTCGGTAACGGAAATAATCGTCGGGTATGGGCTCAAACTCACGAAGCCGCTTTGGCAACCGTGTGGCTCAACGTCAACAAAAACTTTAGAGTCAACGACAACGACTACCGTTCATTTTGGGAACTTGTCAAAGAATCGTTTGAAACTATAATAGGCGTAGTTAATTATGCGACTATGGATCACCTTTCTTTCAAATGGAGGAATATGTCACGAACAATAAGTAAATTTCAACAAATTTACTTAAACGTATGGGGAAACCGCCAACCCGGTACAACTGACGAAGAGATCCTTCAGGAAGCCCAATCACAATTTCAGGCGACATACGACACAGACTTCCCGCACCTCGATGCGTGGAATGTTGTGAAAAATTTACCTCAATATCGTGTAATTTAATTAGCACATTTAGGTTTTAATTTCCCGTTTCTACAAGTTTAATTATCGTTTTAGGCTATTAAATGTTCCCGTTCGTAGGATTTTAATTTCCCGTGTACGTTTTTTATTTTGAAATGTTATGTTTTTAATTAAATGTTAGTTGGTTAATTTAATGTTTTTGGTGGTGAAATTAAATTATTTATTTATTTAAAATAAAAAAGTGAGGGGTTGGTAAGGGGTTAACATTTCCTAGAATTGAAGAGATGAGGGGAATGTGAGGTGGCGCCTACGTGGCACCAGAACCCCTTGGTGTGAGGGGTTATCATACCTGTTAGTCTTAGCCATAACCCACCTCATGTCCCTTCTTTTGTTAGACTAAGAGGTATGGGTTCCCCTCACTGTGAGGGGTTCTGGTGCCACATAGGCGCCACCTCACCTTCCCCTCAACTTCCCCTCACCCCTTGAAATCTAGGAAATGGTAACCCCTCACCAACCCCTCACTTTTTGTTTTAAATAAATAAAAAATAAATTAAATTAAACCAAACTAATTTTTTTTAAATAACATTTCATTAATTAAAAGAAATTAAAAATACAAACGTAAATTAAAACGACAAACGACAAACGACAAATAAAACAAACGACAAATAAACTTACCAAAAATAAAAACGACACACGATAAAACATGAAAAAATAAAACGTCAATCTTCCGAGCCGTAGGAGTCGTTGTCGTCTTCATCATCTTCATCATCTTCATCATCTTCATCTTCGTCGTCGTCGTCGTCGTCCATATACTCCTCCGCTTCTTCATCCGACGTCAAGAACAATTCTTCGTCTTCTTCAATTTCGATGGCTTCAACAGCATTTCGGTGGACATGTTCCGACAAGTCCGCTCGAAGGTTGTTGTGCAACTCACGGCTACGTACCTCCACTCTATTTGCTCGGTATTGAGCCGTGTCAAAACCGAGAGGCTCAGGATGTGGCAACACTTCATTTTCATCAAATCGGCAAATAGCTTTCCCTTCGTATTCTAAAATCATATTGTGTAGAATAATGCACGCGTACATCAACGACTTAATTTTTCTGTCGTCCCAAGTCTGTGCCGGATTGTAAATAATGTTGAAACGTTTTTTAAGTACGCCGAACGCTCGTTCTATATCCTTCCGAGCTCCTTCTTGGACCGCCTTAAACCGCAAACGTTTTTCGTCGTTCGGATGTGACCACGACTTCACAAAAACAGAGTACTCGGAATAAATCCCATCGGTCAAATAATAACCACGTTTGTAAGTAACGTTGTTAACGACAAACGGGACGTCATGAGATATACCCTGAAATATATCGTTGAATACGGGCGATTGATCGAGTACGTTGATGTCGTTGTTAGACCCGGCAACTCCGAAAAAAGCATGCCAAAACCAAAGATCCGTCGATGCGACCGCCTCTAAAATTATTGTCGGCTCTTTGTGGTCGCCCCGCATAAACTGACCACGCCATGCATTGGGGCACATCGACCACGCCCAGTGCATGCAATCAATGCTGCCGATCATCCCGGGTAAGCCATGTCTTCCTTGATGAATTGTGTATAGTTGATGTATGTCGTTCGTCGTTGGCTTACGTAAATATCGGGGACCATAAACCTTGATGATGGCTTTTGAAAACTTGTAAAGTGCGTCCCGTGCCGTTCTCTCGGACATTCGCAGGTACTCATCCCACGAGTCGGCTCCTAAACCCGTGGCTAGTTGTCGGATAGCTGTTGTGCATTTTTGAATCGGCGTAAACCCTTTTACGCCTCTAGCATCCCACCGTTGTTGAAAATACGAGAATCGTGCTTCCAAATCACCAACAATGCGTAAAAACAATGGTTTCTCCATTCGGAACCTACGCCGGAACTTGGAAGCGTATACGGCGTCATCGACAAAATAATCGTTAATTAAACGCTCATGGCCGTCTTCACGTTCTCTACGTAAATTAGCACCCCGTCTTCTTATCGGCACATTTGAACTTCCCGCTTGGTTTTCAAAATACGCTAGCGTGCATTGCATTAAATTACCGATGAATTGCTCGTCATTTCCCTCGCCGTTATCCTCGTCTGACGACGTCGATTTTGAAGACATTTCGTTGTTATCCGATGAAGACATTTCTATGCTTTTAAAATGTGTATGTATGAAGATGAGAGGGTTTTGTGTGTTAAAATTGTTGTATGTGTGAGTATATATATATATATGAAAATTTTAAAAAGAATTAATTTTTTTTTTCTAGCCGTTGAAAACTAGACGTTGGGGGGGGGGGGGGGGGTAATTTTTAAACCATGCCAAAGATCAGGGACCAAAACTGTAAATTCTATTCTCTTCCCCGGGCGACGAACTCACCCTGTGCGATGACCTTCACCGCGGGTAACCCCCCAACTGGGGCGGTGTTCCCGTGCGGTGTTGGAGGCCACCTGGACCCCGCCCCTCCTTCCTCGCTCCCGTACCGCTTGGTCTTAGCTGTCCTCTAGGTGTACGGAACCAGAAGTAAAGAAAACTACCTAAAAACACATGTTAATTCAATGTAAGCAAGTTTTTTTTATCAATTATTATTGATACGTTTACTTACACATTTTGTTCAAGTTAATGCGTAAATGAAATTGGTTATTAGATTTTCAAATGTTTACTTAACCCATTTTGTTTAAGTTCTCTTTGTCTAGTCCCACTCCAAGATTTCATTTTAACCTGCTTATTAAAGATACTCGAAGAAAAAGACCAAAATACCTTTCTGAAAATTCCAAATCCGCCACCTGTTTCTTTTTTGAATGGAGGCGCATATGTAATTTTTTACACGAAATTCACATACCCCCTTTCAATTAATTCCATCCCTATACCATGAATCTTCATCTAAAGTCAACATGCTCACTGAGATCTTGAAAGTTTATGACACTATTGTAAAGTTGTTTTTAGCACCTAGACAGTTTGATACTAGACACCGTACAACCGCTCTTCAGGTTTGTTATATTTATGTTAATTCTTTGAATGTTATGTGAATCCTTTTCAACATTTTTTTTTCTCATAGACAAGTGATTGATTTGAGAGAGTTAAGTCTATAAGATCATTACTTAGTCGTGAGATGAAATTTTCTTTTTTGTCAATTTCAGCATATAGCAATTCAATTCTTTTCTTTAGATCACAATTTTCTTAGGTCGATACATAAACTAGTTGTATAACAAATGATGACCACCTTAAAAGAAATTGGTTGTTATCAAAGCCAATTTTCTAAGACTATGTTTGCCGGACTAGCTGAAAAGCTAGCCGATAGTTGATAAACTAGTTGTAGCTAATAAAAAATGGTATTTGGTAAAAACTACCTGAGAAATTAACTTGCCATAAAAGGATATGTAGAAAAATGAGTTTTTTATAATTATTGAAGGTATATTTGGAAATTATTTTAAAAAAATCTCAACAAGCTCGTTGAAATGCTAGTCTAAGTAGTTTTTTAAAAAGCTACGTACTTTTTAACTTGTCAAACACGACAACCTAAAAAAGCTCGAAAAATAAGTTAGTTTATCAGCTAGCTATGACGAGTGGAACATAACCAATATTCTTTGGTAACAATGATAATCATAACATTTAAGCATTATTTTCCAATTTTGCAAACTATAATTATAGTGACATAACATGAGAAACATGCATATGCAATCAACATGTGTTTATATTATTCGCGTTTGATAATTTTGGTATTTTAGCACCAGAGGCTGTGGAACTACTTACTAGAGTCCAACTAATCATGCATATTAATGTTATGATATCAAGATGTACGCATGTAATTTTTAACTGAATTAGTTTTGCAATCCAATAAAAGCTAATGAAACATTGTTATCGCTTGTTTTTTTATCTCAATGTAATTGTACTTCAATTTATTATCATAAAGAAATAAATAAAATCTATTGCTTACGCAAATGTTAATGATCCATAATGACACTCAATAAAACAAAGTCACTGAAGTTTTAATGCATCCAATAGATCATTGAACTTTTAATTTTGCACCTAATAAGCTACTGCTACTGAACTTTCACTTTTGGTTTTAAAATATCACTGTCTCTGATTTTAACTGGTTATACCGGATTAAAATCGATGTGAGGGGACATCATGGCTGGTTGCTGCTCTCCGATGAAGATAGGAGTAATGGTTGCAGGAGGATTAGACATCAGATGAGGAGAGTCGTGGGGTGTGGTTGAGGTGGCACGACTGTGGTGAGATTGTTGATAGTCTTTGGACGTGGTCGAGATGGTACGAGTGTGGATGGATTAAGGAAAATGGTCTGAGTCTGGTCGGCGGAGACAGAAGTGTCGTCGGAATTGGGAAACGATGGTTAAATTCGGAGACAATGTTATTTTAAAACCAAAATTGAAAGTTCAGTGACTGATTAGATGCAATTAAAACTTCAATGACTTAATAGATAAAATTGTATTATTGATTGCCATTATGGATCATTAATTCTTTACGCAATTTAAGATTGATATTTATTTTCTTCTTTTTGAGGTATTTTGTTCGTTTTAAGAGGTTTGACATTAATGATGGATCAGTCATACAGTAAATTACAAATATTGTTTATAGGTCTATGGTTTTTTTTTTTTTTTTTTTTTTTTTGTTATTGAAGGGAGAAATATTTTGGAAGGACCCCTTATGGTGAACGAGTTGTGCTCATGGTCAAAACATAGCGGGAGAAAGATGCTCCTTTTCAAGGCGGACTTCAATAAGGCATTTGATTCCGTAAATTGGCAATACCTCGACTCTATCATGGACCAACTAGGTTTTGGTGAAAAATGGAGGTGGTGGATTAGGGGCTGCTTAGAATCGTCTTCGGCATCGGTCATTATTAATGGTAGCCCAACGAAAGAGTTCCTCATGTCGAAAGGGGTGCGCCAAGGAGATCCTCTCTCACCCTTTCTCTTTATTATCGCAATGGAAGGATTAAATGTGACTATCAAGTCAGCGGTGGAAAAAGGGATTTTTGACGGGGTCCCGATTCCAAACTCCAACACTTGTGTATCTCACTTATTCTATGCTGACGATGCTTTGTTTGTAGGTGAATGGTCTAGAAGGAATATAGCAAACTTGGCACGGATCCTCCGGTGCTTCCATGTCTCCTCCGGGCTAAAAGTAAATTTCTTTAAATCGAAAGTATTTGGAATTGGCGCTTCACAGCATGAGGTTTCCATATGGTCAACCCCCCTTGGGTGTGAACCTTCCCGTCTTCCTTTCATGTACTTAGGTGTTCCGGTCGGTGATAATATGAAATTGAAAAACGCTTGGAAACCCATTATTGATAAGTTTACTTCCAAATAGTCGCCTTGGAAGGCTAAATCTCTTAGTTTTGGAGGAAGAATCACTTTAGCCAAATCAGTTTTGGGCAGCCTCCCGTCTTATTATATGTCCCTCTTTCCGGCTCCTAAGGGGATTATAGAAGATCTGGAAAAAATCCGAAAAAAATTTGTTTGGTGCGGGTCTATAACTAACAGGAAGATACACTAGGTTGCGTGGAGTAAAATCACCTTGCCAAAGGATTGTGGCGGTTTCGGGATCGGATCAATTAGAGCATTGAATTTAAGTCTATTATCGAAATGGGCTTGGCGATTCAAAAACGAGACAGGAAGTTTATGGGTGAAGGTTATCGAAGGGATTCATGGGTTGCGCAATAAACACTGGTCGGTCTTATCGAACCGATTGAGAGGGGGGGTCTGGAGGAATATTGATCAAGTCCGCGTAGCTTTGAAAAAACTTAATATTCTGCCGAATGAAATCGTTAAATGGAATGAGGACTCTAATTCTTGGGAGTCAGACTTCGTTGTGGATAGGAAATACATGGTGAACCTGGTGCGGAATAGGGTTGATAGAGCGCACCTGCCCATCCCCGGCGGCCCTTTCATTTGGAGCAAAATTATCCCGCTGAAGGTTGCTGGTTTTATTTGGAGAGCAAAGCAAGGAAAAATTCCAGTGTCGGTTGCATTACAACATAGAGGTGTAAAGATAGAGTCGTCCTTATGCGTGAACTGTGTTGGGCGGGATGAAACGTGTGATCATCTCTTGGCTTCTTGTCCCATGGCGGAGCAAGTTTTAGGAGAGATCCTTAATTGGTGTGAAATCCCAAAGACGCATTTCAACAAGGTGGCGGATATCATAAACTTCATTTTCAATTGGTCTACATGCAAACAGAAACACTCCTTGCTTGCTGCGGTTTTATACTGTGGTCTTTGGGTTATTTGGAAAGGACGTAACCAAAGGATTTTTAGCAATTATCCTGCTAATCCGGCGAATTCTGTGGACAAGGTGAAATCCTTAACGTTCGTCTGGTGGAAACATAGGGAAAAGAAATATAATACAGATTGGAGAGTGTGGTTGCTTAATCATTTCCTATGTTTGTAATTGTCTTGTAATTGTTTCCTTGTATTTCCGTTTTGACTTTTGTATTCTCTTTTTGCTCCGGCATCGCCTTGATGTCGTGTGTCTTTTCTATTTATTCGCCGTTTCCAAAAAAAACAATAAAAGCTTTTAAGAGTAAATCTTTTTCAGCGTTGAAATGTGAAATTTCATAAGCGGAATTTATGCTTTGAACTTTCTCACGGACTAAAATCTTATCAGTGTTATAGAGTTTACCTCCCATATGATAGTCATAGATGGATTGAGTGTGGGCCGTCCAAATAATACAATTTACCATTTAAAATAATAATTTTGCATATTTAGTTCCTAAACCTTCCAACTTAACGACAATTGCCGTAAATTTCTTATCATGACAAGTCATCTCCTCATTCTGTTTATTTCATTGTCTCGTTCTTTAATATCCTTAAAATTTGGGTATGAAACCAAATCCGACAAAACCTTCAAAATCAACATGAAATTAAAGAGGATCACCAACGAGCCCAACATGAGGTGTGCCAAATTGGCAATAACAAGTAATGTAATGCAAAGAGGCTAACGAGTCCACATCAAATCTGGCACGTTACATGGCTTATAGTCTTTTAATTATTAGATCATTTTAACAATTTTGTCAACGTGGTTTGTTAATAATTATCATATACTAACTACATTAAATTATTGTTAATAATATTTAAACTTTTTAAAACATGGTTTTTTTCCTAACGAATACCCTAATATGTAACTAGTGGTAATGATGACGTACGTCTTATAATATGTTTATTCATAATGATATAAATTCTTGAATAAATTGAAGCAATACTTATGATTTTTCATTTTCTTTAATTTTTGTTCTTAAAAAGTATTATTTTATTTTAAATGGTCATTTTTCTAAATTTCATTTTGGATCTATATCTCTTTTTAATACTCTAAAAAAGGATCGGTTAAACTATTATAATTTGACTATTGTACCCGTAATTCATTTTTTATTTACTTCATTATTTAGGGTGAAATATGTCTTCTCAAGCTACATTAAGGATAGGGAAGAAAATTAGATGCCTAAAAGATCCATTTTGAGAGAGAGAGAGAGAGAGAGAGAGAGAGAGAGAGAGAGAGAGAGAGAGAGAGAGAGAGAGAGAGAGAGAGAGACCATATCCATTCTATGTCCAAATTGTGACTCCAATGCTGAGATAGTCAATTTATTTCTTATTTTTTGGTTGGTAAATAGAAGGAATTCATTTGACTTTAATTTGATTGGTTGGTTATAATTCATGTACATTCACTTCAATTTTGTAATGTTCTTCTCATACGCTACTTGGGTCCGTTTGGATGTGCTTATAAAAACTGCTTATTGGCTTATTGGTTTCTGGAAAAGTCATAAGTCATAAGTAAGGGCCTCATTACTTACTAAAAACTGTTTTTTTTGTCATTGCTTATGGATTATAACTTTTCCAAAAAGTCAATAAGCAGTTTTTATAAGCACATCCAAACGGCAGCTTATCAGGCGCCGCTTTGCGACTTCATGTGGTTTCCTATTGTATGAAGGTGGGATTTGATTTTCCTTTCAGTTTACACGATTTCATAATGATTGTCTTGGTCTAGTGTTAAGTCCTTGAGATTGGCGCAAAAACAAGTATTGAAAGGGGTGATTTGGAGCGGCCAGTGGTTTCTGATATTTAATCTCATGGAAAATAAAAACATTAAATAGGAATACAAGATTGTTATCAAATAGTGCATCAAATTTCCTATATCTGGATTATTCACTATTTCTATTATGTGCTAATACTGAATAAACACTATTTATCATCATAATATCTATTGTAACTATTCTAGGCTTCAATTTTAGTTGTTCTGCCATTAAAAACTATTATATTTTGTACATTCTCGGAAAACATCATTCTAAGCAATTTGGATATGTATAGCCCTTGGGTTGTCACACCATAGAAAAATACTAGAGAATTGGTAATAATCCCCATGTTAGATTAGAGTTAGCAATGTCAAATCAATTCTTGAGTAGTATCAACTAATGCACGATATCTTGTTTCAGTGTTGGATTGTGTCATCGGCTATTTCTTGTTACTCTAAGATCAATCTTTAATGAAGAAAAAAAATACCCCGTCATAGATCTAGCGGCGATCAATGAACTCTCCATCAAAGTCATCATCAAAATAATCCCTAAGGATCATAGATGGGCTAGAGGAGAAATAAAGACGATGAAACTTGTTCCCTTGAGACACCATAGGATGCTTAACGGCAACCATAAATTGACTAAGTGTGACAGGGCCGTTCCAAACATATTTGGGGCCCAACCGTTGTGAGGCCCATGTCGGTCACCCAGCTTGTCCCCTATTGGGTTGGGCCTGTGTGTGGACATCATAAACAAGATCCATATGGTAACAGTAAGGTAGAGAAGAGAGACAACTAGCTGACTATATAAAGTCAGATCCCATAGTGGAGGCATTATACTAGGAGCTAGGTGTAGATTTTGCTCGAGAGGTGTAAAGCTAGTAACCTTGTTTGTATGTCTGCTCTAGAGGCATTTGAAACTAGCTAACAATATGCAAACGATAACAAAAATTATTAATTAAATTTAAAATAAGATAGATTTTAATAAATTTGTTGCATGCAATCATGCATGCATGTATAAAACGAGGGTGGATGGTATTCGCTGCTGAGGGCGCTCACACATGAGGCAAATTATTGATAATCAAATGTTTGACTTTGAAGGGTCAAACAGCCATTTGTTTTCTTGTTACACGTCAAGTGCATCTACCTAACTATTTTTACCATAACTATTATCCGAATATATATATATATATATATATATATATATATATATATATATATATATATATATATATATATATATATATATATATATATATATATATATATATATATATATATATATATATTCGTTGCATGATTAACTTCGATGTGTTCATGATCAAGGGACAAGATATGAGCAGAAGATAAAAATCTAAATGTAATTGAAAATTTTATTTTTTTATCGTGTATAAATAAATATCCACATAAATAAATATCCTGTTGTTTAGAAGAATTAATTTGCAACTTGTCAAATATCAAAAGTCAGAGCTATGAAATTTAAATGGTTCATACGAATAGAATTCTCATAAAGTCATTTACACACACATAATTACTATGGGATATGCCAAAAAAGCTGAATGATTTGACATGTACGTATAGAAGTCAACTCACACAACACATAATCACACATATAGAGATACTTTATTTAATATGACCACATTACTATATGTACTCTCATGGGTGTATATCCATCTATTTAAATTTTCATTCACAAACCCTTTTTTTAACCTCTATAAGTATAACATTTTACCACGTTTTCGAAGACATGAGAGAGGAAGTATCGTTATCACCTCAACAAACCATCCGTAGGTTCGTAACTTTTTTTGCTTTACAAAATGACAAAAATGTCCTTTCATGAATAGGTAAGGACCCATATGGTCATACACCTTAAGCTGATAAAATAATCAACTTAAAATAAAATAAAATATAGTAAAAGAAATAAGAGTTGAACATGAAAAGTCAACTGTCAGTCTCCAAAGTCTATACAGTGTCTGTTTGTTTAAATAAAGGATATGATAGCATGTAAGGCGGGTAGGAGTTTTTCACAATCCACTATTTTCTGGTCAAAACTCAAATTAACATTTTTATGTCATATAATACAAGAAAAAAAAGCTCTCTGTATGTATAAGAATATTGAAGCGTAGAATTAAGGTTATATTTAACAGGTCACAGTTATTTGATAAATCAGTTTTTTTTTTCTTTTTTGAGTTTTGTTTTTAGTTTGTCGTGTTTAAAAATCTAAAAAGTAGCTTATAATCTAGGTTTTTAAAAAATTATTTAGACTAACGTTTGAACAATTTATTAAGTTTTTTTTTTTAATTTTCTCAAATATACCCTTAAAAATTATAACAAAACTTATTTTTTACATACCTTTCGGCTAGCTTGTCAAACTTAAGATAATATTACGTTTAACATATAATCACTAATTCAAGGACGAAGCATTGACAATAAAAATAGGGGGTGGAAATAAACCTTCGAATAAAACCGTATAAATATATTCTTGATTAACCATCGAATATCATAACACAATTATTTTCAAATGGGGACAAATTCTTTGAGTAAGCATATATATATATATATATATATATATATATATATATATATATATATATATATATATATATATATATATATATATATATATATATATATATATATAAGTTCAAATGAAACCGAGGGATTTTCGTGAAACATGGAAACGCAATCCTAGTCACTCATCTTGGAGATTAATAAAAATTTAAAGTAGCCAAAAATAATGAGAAGAACTTTTCAAAAAAAATCTAATAAATTTTGCTAGTTTATATATCAAAAAAAATTTAAAAATAAAAAATAATAAAAAATAAATAAAAATAAATAAAAATTTTATTATAATGTTACACATTCTAATATGATATTACACATATAGTGTCGCCAAGCCTTTTGCGGCTGAAGGCTTTGCTCAAACGCTCCCCACAATGTAAATCTATAAACAAACTAGCAGTCTATTAAGCTAAAATGTTTGGAATGACGAACATAGACAGATATAAATAGATTGAAATTATGCCCCTATTTTTTTTACTATCGTGGGCCTTAGCACATCTCGTCCAGGTATTGGGTCCGACCTGCTAGTTAAAAAGATTGGTTTTCATTTTCAACCTAATTTCCAAGTAATATATATATATATATATATATATATATATATATATATATATATATATATATATATATATATATATATATATATATATATATATATATATATATATATTACTTATTTAGTTGTGGTGATTTAACTTTTATCCAAAACTAAATATCAAGTTAAATGGAATGGATATATATATATATATATATATATATATATATATATATATATATATATATATATATATATATATATATATATATATATATATATATATATATGACGAAAATAATACAATATATTTTTTTCGATTTTTTCCTTTATTTTGCATTTTTAATTTTTTTTGTTTACACCTAAAATGAATGTCAAGATTGCGTTTTCTCGTATTACGTAATTTTCTTTTCTAATTTGAACCTAACCCTATATATATATATATATATATATATATATATATATATATATATATATATATATATATATATATATATATATATATATATATATTCTATACAAAAATGTAGTAAAAAAGAGTTATTTGTCACTTTTTTGGTAATTCACACCTAAAATCGACACATGTATGATCTATTATGAACCAAAGAAAATATTAACACAAGTAAAATCTCTAAGTTGTTAGACAATATTCTGGAATGGAGCTGATCCGTATACAAGAATTTTTTGTCATACACAGCAATAACACCTTTTTATGCATATTGTACAACTCATATAAATCATGAATGGTTGGGTATGGCAAAAACATGTTGTGTACGAATCAGCTCCTATTCTGGAAAGTTAATACTATTATGTGTTCATAATCAACATGCTTCTCGATATTTGCGATTTTAATCATAAATCTTCAACTAACACAAATAGTAATCAAATTACAATAATTAAAAGTTAATCATCGAATATTTAGATCCAAATAACATACAAAATAACTTCATATTATATTGTTTTCAATTTAATAATAAATCGGTTTTCATTATTATGTATTATATATTAAAGTGATAACATATTATGTATTACTAACAATTACCAACGCATGAACTCTAACCGCGTTGGTAATGTTATAATAGTAGTTTGCCAAAAAGTAAACAAAATGCAGTTGTTTCATTTGGTTAGCGCTCAGTTAGATAAGGCAGGAAACGGGGGTTCGAAACGCACTCCATGAAAGACATATATTTTTTAAAACACGCGGATCTGCTTTAGATCCGACCCGCCCATCCAACAAAAATCCGGTCTGCCCTCCAACTTTTTTACTTTACAGTTTTGACCTAAATATTATATTATTTTTCAATTTTGGTCTAAAGAATTTTTCTTTTTGCAATTTTTATCTATGTTTTGAATTTTTTTTTAACGAACTTGGTCCAAACCTTTAACAAAATTTTCCCAATTATTTTTTAGATTTTTGTTTTTTATATATTTTTTAAAACCTAGGGTTTTACCTTACAAAGTTATATTTTACACCTTCTTTTACATTATATATTTTTATAAAAAAAATTTCAACTTTCACGGCACTTATTAGTAACATTTTGTTTATAAACTTTTTCTATGTATACTTTTTATGTTTTCAAAAATTCTCTTATAACCTCTTTTATATCATCTATAACAATTTTGTTTGTAACGAAGTTGTTTTCACAAAATTAATTATTTTAATAAATAAAATTTCAACTTTTTTATATATTCCTTCATATTTAAGGTTTTATTATCATGTTTTTTGTTTTTACATGTTTTTTTGCGTGATTTTATAAAAAGATTTTTGTTATTAGAATATAGTTTTCTTACAAATTTGTTTTTCCATCATTTACATATTCTTCTTCACAAACCAAAAGTATATGTTTATGTATAACTATTGTATGTCATTTTCAGTTGAACCTGATGTCGTATATCTTTTTGCTAAATTTTAAATTATTTTTTTTAAAAAAGTTATACTATTATTAGTAACATTTAATTATGAAATTTTTTATGGATACTTTTTATGTTTTTAAAAATCCTCTTAAAATCTTTTTTATATCCTCTTTTATAACTTTGTTTTAACGCATTTTTTTTACAAAAATAATTATTTTAAGGAATAAATTTTCAACTTTTTTTATATCTTTGTTTATATTTATGATTATATTATCATTTGTTTTTTTACGTTTTTACATCTTTTTTTTACACGTTAATATGTAATGCTTTCTTTGTTGTTAGAGAATAGATTTCTTAGAAATTTGTTTTCCAATCATTTAAATATTCGTTTTCATGCATGTAATGCTGTAAAAAATAAAAATAAAACATATTCGTATTCACAAGAATATTGGGAGTACGGTGAGAGCTTTGGATTTGGCCCACAATAATGGAAAACATAATATAATATTTGGTTTATTGAATACTTACATTTGTCTTGACTTTGAATTCATAAGGAATTTTCAAAGAGAGTTTGACATTGGATTGTGAGAGCTCTTGAAACTTGAAGAAATATATGTTTTATAAACTATAAAATGAGTTTTGAAGTAATTTATAGTGAATGAAAGAAAATTAATAATTGTCATTAATAAGGGATATGAAAAGGTTTTAGGTTTCAAATCAATATGGTTTGAGATATCAACTTATTTTTAATCAAACGACTTTGGAAGGACTCAATTATATATATACTAGGCGTATACCTGCGCGTTGCGCAGGAGTAAAATTACAGAGTAAAAACATTGATCCTTCACATGAACTTCAAAACTTTATATCTAATCTAAACATACGATACTAAATATAAATTGTTATCATAATAAATATCATGTATTAGTAATAAAAATTGCATCTAAAACTCCAAAAAGTCACATAATAACCTTTTTGAATTCAATTATATATAGATAGTCAAACATTAAAAAAATATAATGATACATGTTTACATAGATACTTAAAATCCAAAATAAATAATAATAATAATAATGTTTCCTCTTAGAGATGTATTGTTGTGAATATTTTTCTGTTAGATTCATATGTGTAAAAACATATAATTAATGAGTTGAAGGTGTAAACTTTTTATCGATAGATAACTATTAATTTGGGTATAAAAGTTGTATTATTAAAATAATACTTTATTTAATTAACGTAAATAATATTTTAAATAATTTCTTACATAAAAAGAATGAATTGTAAAATTAATTTTAGTAAAAATAATACAAAAATCTAAATTAAGCTACAACTTATACCAAAAAGCTATGATAGCAATATTTTTTACTGATAAATATTTAATGAATTATTTTTTATATAATTTACAATTCATTAGAAAATATTTAATAATTTTTTAATAAATTTATTCTTATTAAATATTTATTAAAATGTTTTTCTTCTAATGTTTTCGCTTTCTATTTATTTCTCATTAACGAACAATTAAGTGGTCTCATATTGTTAAAGATAAATATATACATTGAACCAAATAAATATAATGAAAAATATTTTTTAGACTGGGTAACACGCGCACCCACTACTCTACTCCTCAATTTACATATTTTTATCTTTAATGAGACTTGAACCCTTAACATTTGCCTGAGAGACACTTTCGTCAACTCCTGATACCGCTAGGATATAAATTATTTGGTATGAAAATTGGTTAATTGTACTGAAGTTTTATTTTAATATTTCAACTCTTCAAAATCCAACTAAAGGTTTTGTTAGTATTATATCACTACAACTCAACACTTATGCTACTTAATTGATACTTAACATATATGATTGGGATATTTAAATTATGTTTGATTAATTGAATGAATAATACGATCATCTAATTTATAGCATTGTATCATATTGGAACTTTTCTTACGCCATTCAAATGAATAACATGACATTTTTTAATTTTTAAAATTTTCATCATAACTAATTTTTACAGGTTTAGTTAAAAATCAAGTTTCGAACCATGTAATATATGTATGTTCTAGAAAGTAATTATCTAATAAGTGAGTAATGAGTTATTTGACAATGCAAAATACTTGAATATTTAAAGTATCTTATTGTAGGAAATGTGATTATATTTCATTCATTAATGTATAATAAATAAATCATTTTTTAAAATATTCTAACATTAAGTTAAGCATACAATTCAAAAACATGTAAAAACCTACAAACATACTATTGAAAACTTAATTATAGATATCTAATATTTTCTGAATAGTTTCCACCAATGAAATTTAGTCATCTGTTTATCAATAACTTCTATTCATATTTCATTTATTTAACCACAAAATTTATATATACAATAATTACTTTTAATAAGTAAAGTTGAAAATGGAACAAAAAATTTAAAATAGGATTCCCTCAAAATACAAAATACGACATCATTGTGCTAAAAAAAGAAAAAGAAACATAAAAAAGCAACATGATCGCAACATAATATCAACCATAAAAGTATGAGTAGAAAGGTTTTTTGAAATTTTGGAAAATCGGACCATACACGAATAATATTACGTCAAAAACTTGAAGTGATATAGTTTTACCTATTTGCATATTATTTTTCTTTTTCACGCATTCTACATAATAAAATCCGGAAAAAGGGTAAATGAAAGTGTGAGTAACCAAAATGAAAAGAGAAAAAAATATGGTTTGAACATTTGAATGTTCTTATATTGGAAAAAGCTTTCAATTAACAAACCAATTAAGTCAAGTATATCATTAATTATCATAAGTTAAAAACTCTTAAGTGATTATTGTTAATTAGATGAAGGTGAATAGTCATGAGAGTTTAAAATACATATGATGCAAGAAAAAATGTCTCTTTATTGTGTATAATAATAACATTTATCTAACATTAAAATCAACTCGTAAGTGGTTATTGTTAATTAGATGAAAGTGAATAGTCATGAGAGTTTAAAATACATATGATGCAATAAAAAATGTCTCTTTATTGTGTATAATAATAACATTTATCTAACATTAAAATCATTTTAATACCATAAAAATATTAAAACATCTATTTTAACATGCGTATTATAAAACTTCCTAAACACTTACAAATTGTACAAAGAGAATATACAGAAATCAACGCACATTTTATGTATATAAACAATGCACGTTGCAATAATCATTGATCGATGTCGCAAACTAACTTTTTCAAACTTATTAAACACTTACAAATCATATAAAGAGAATATACGGAAATCAACATACATTTTAGATTTAGAAACACGACATGTTGCAATAACCGTTGATGCCGCAAACTAACTTTTTCAACCATTCATATTTGAATCACAAATCTCTTCAAATGACATGTATCTTTTTATGAGCAAAAGTTACTTATATACTACTAATATAAGTTACAATGTGTATAAATGAGGAAAATAAAAAGTCATTACTAATTAATAACCATAAGTTAAAAACTCTTAAGTTGTAAGTAGTAAGTATACATAAATTATAAAGCTCTTGAGTTGTAGTGGGAGTTTCAAATGAATGTGATGCTAGTATTTGAACTATCTTGAACCACATCATTTCAATGGCCTCAATTATAATATATATATATATATATATATATATATATATATATATATATATATATATATATATATATATATATATATATATATATATATATATATATATATATATATATATATATATATATATATATATATATATATATATATATATATATATATTCCCGTTTGATGACCCATACACGTACCTTCGCATCTTAGTTCCTTCGACCTTAGTTGAAAATAATTAATGCAAAGTCTTATTTTGAAAAAAAAAATGTCAACGCTCTTGATCCAAGAAATAAAAGGTCTAATGCTTTTTAAAACAAGAGAAAGTCGATATATGATGCATTTATGGTTAATTATTCACATGTTGACAAATTAATAAATTTTGGTTGACAAGTTATTTAATTTACTAGGGTGGTGGAGCAACATACCGATTCTCATACTTATTATTCCTACTTGAGAAATAAATTAACTTGTTAGGGTTTAGTTTATTTTTCATATCAGTAAAAATCAATGAGGGGAAGATATCATCACATTAGGGTGGGAGAGTAGTTCCCGTTCATCCCATCAAATCCACTCGTCACGTCAGTTTTTCTCTCTCATCTTACTTCTATATTTCCTCATCTTTCACTTATAGAAATAGTTCCACTGAACCTACCGAACACACGATGTCACATCATTTTTTCTATTTTTAATGACCACAATTATTGTATGGTCGTAAGACCAAATCTGGTTCATAGGATTCGAAATATCAATGGTCTATATTAGAATAACATAATTGTAATTATTCATTATGTTATTAAATGATTTTTTTTAAAAACGGTTACAAAAAATTAAAATAGACATTTTATTTTGAGGAAAAAAAATGAAAGTAACTGATTTTTAGGATCAAATCAATTTAATAATAAAATTATTAACGAAATTATTATTTTCATCTTCAAATTTTTGGATCTCTTCACAGAATCATCATGTTATTATTCCAAAAATTAGTCATTCTTGACTGAATCATTTTTTTTTTCAAAAAATCATTTTACAGAATTTCATATATAAAAAACATCCTATGAACTATAATACATCAAAAAGATAACATTTTTTCACTAAAATACATTAAAAGAATAACATTCTTTGAACTAAAATACATCAAACAAATAAAACTCTTACAGAATAATATTACGAAATATCTCTTCTGGCAGGATGACATCTAAAAATTATTATTCTTGGCAGAATGTCATAAATAAACATTTTATGAACTACTTCTCCGAACTAAAATACATCAAAATAACAACTTTCTTTGAACTAATATACATAAAAAAATTATTACTGTCATACATTTTGACATAATGTTATCAAATAAAGCATTATTCTTGTCATAATATTATAGAAAAACATCCTATGAACAAAAATATATCAATTAAATAACATTATTTGAACTAAAAATATATCAAAATAAAGAAAATTTCTAAAGAATTACATTCTAAAATATTCATTCTGGTAGAATGACATCCAAAAACATTCTTTTTTAAAATTTATGTTGATCAAATCTTTTGTAAGTGTGTATTTTATAGACAGAAAGAAAAAATTGTAACACTGAAATCTGACCCATGATTTAGCAGTTGGTTGAGCAGTCGTGGCGGACAAACACAAACAGCAAGCAAAGTCTATTTCAGGTTTGATCAAGATGTGTGTCACTACTTTTCCGTATACTCCTTTTTCTCTATCATGGAAATGGTTGCTTGAAGATGATGTGTGTCACTACATTCCGGTATACTACTTTTTCCTGGATACTCCTCTTTCTACCCATCACATCCAGAATCACTAATTCATGGACAGCTAGCTAGACTTAAAAAAAAACAAATTCTGGCATAATGTTATAGTCTTATGCCAATTATTCTGTAAGAATACGTAAAAAACAAATTCTGGCAGAATGATATAACCAAGAAGAAAAAATATCAAGAAAATAAAAGAATTATTATATTACCCAAAGATTTAATATAATAAGATCCAGAAAAATGTTCTAAAAGAAGTATGGTTCGATGTAAAAAGGATACATTCACTCACGTCAACATTCACAACCTAGGGTTTTAACAAGTGTGCTTTAGATCTGGAAATGTACTTATAAACAAATCCTCCTTAAAACCCTACATTGTCAACCTGCAAAACCCAACAAAATAAAACTAGAAGAAAACACAAACTATATCATTGAAAAACATAGATAAAATTATCAAACAACACAAACAAACGAGTTTTCTGGTCGATGATTTGAAGTGGAGCATGAAGCCAACTTTGCCACTACATATTTCGGTCAACGATTAATATATGAATGAAGAAGGCATAGATTAATATGATGTGATGGCATTCACGATGGTGTGTTCTCTGCGTAAACATATGAATGAAGAAGGCATAGATTAATATGGATGTAAACTAAATTGAGAAAATCATGGAACACCTTCATAATTATATGAATCGAATTTGGAAATGTAAACACAATATTATTAAACTATATTTGGCTCATGCTGGTATCTGATTGGTCGTTACGACCACACAATAACTATAAGTCTTATTATATCCTAACTCTCTCTCTCTCTCTCTCTCTCTATATATATATATATATATATATATATATATATATATATATATATATATATATATATATATATATATATATATATATTCAAATGAGATCATGTAAATTTTGTTAGACGGGAGACGCAATCCTAGCCACTCATTTTGGAGATCAAAAAATAAAATAATAAAAATAGGCTAAAATAATGATAATTTTCAAAAAACAAATCTACTAATTTTCGCCATTTATTCTATCTAAAAAATTAAAAAAAATTAAAAAATAAAGAAAATAAAAAAATCTGATTAAAATCTGATTATACAGAATAGTGTACTATTTACTAGAATATGAAAAAAATGCTAAAAGTTATTATTTTATTTTTAATTTTTTGAATAGAAAAATGATTAAAATAATAAATAAATCTATTTTTTTCATTTATTTTGCATTTTTTAATTTTTTTTGTTTTACACCTAAAATGAGTAGCTAGGAATATGTCTCCGGTCTTACGAAATATAATGGTATCATCTGAACCTAACTCTCTCTCTCTCTCTCTCTCTCTCTATATATATATATATATATATATATATATATATATATATATATATATATATATATATATATATATATATATATATATATATATATATATATATATATATATATATATATATATATATATATATATATATATATATATATATATATATATATATATATATATATATATATATATATATATATATATATATATATATATATATATGGTTAGATGCATGTTAGACGGTGGAGATTTTTTGAAACGGGGAGACGCAATCCTAACCACATATTTTGGGTATAAACAAAAACATTTTAAAAATGCAAAATATATGACAAAATATCTTTATTTAGTATTTTTGTCATTTTTTATTCAAAAAAAATAATTTTTTTGTAATATTGTAATAAAAGATTACACTATATGTGTAATAATCTATTATAATGTGTAACATTCTGACCGGAATATTTTTATTTTTCCAGTTTTTATGTTTTTTTAATTTTAATTTTTTTTAATTCACAAACTAGTGAAAATTATTAAATTTTTTTCTCATTATTTTTTGCAACTTTTCTTTTTTTATTTTTTGATCTCCAAGATGAGTGATTAAGATCGAATCTCTCTGTCTCACAAAAAATATTTATCGTCGTATTTGAACTTATATATATATATATATATATATATATATATATATATATATATATATATATATATATATATATATATATATATATATATATATATATATATATATATATATATATATATATATATATATATATATATGAGTGGTGTACCCGCGCAATGCGGCGGGTAATAATGGAGGGGGGTTGAGGGTTTTGAAGAGTTTATTTTTGCAATACTTACCTTTGGATATGAAAGTTTGCTCCTAAAAGAATAGTTCAAAGAACATGAAATGCATTTGCTAGTTGATCGAAATTGAAGAAATATAACGAACCTTAATTACTTTTGAACATTCATGTGATTACAAAGTAGTGTAGCATTCACCGAATAGGATCTTACGACAATTAGTTTCTTTTCAAAAGTCTCTTTCAGTATATAATAAAAGTACGTTGCTAATTTGGGTTTTCAAGAAAAACACGGTGCAATTTCTTTAGCATAAAAGTATATTATTATGAGTTACAAATGAAAGTATGTTGCTATATTAGGTTAAATGTGATAGTAAGATACCAACTCAATACGGCAGTGGATAAATAGTTTTGTTTCAACGAATATTGTTTCGTTGATTCATTTCATTTTGAAAACACGATATATTCAAAATAACATACAATGTATCGAAAAATGTTTGTAATATATGCACATATTTATCTTTTCTTTCGACGAATAAAATTTATGATGGCGAATTTAAAATTCCACAATTAAAAGAGGATATTAAATATTTAACTTAATAACCCTCCGTAACTATTCGTGTTATTCTTGTAATTAACTAAATAATTATCGTAATCGACAAATTTTAGTTTGTTCAAATCTTACTAAATACTATCACTTGAACTTTCAATATCACCATACAATTATTAGAAAATTAAAAGATAAAAAATATATATCATGATTTATGAAGAATAATCTTAACTAAAACTTATAAAACATAAAAATCATAATTCGGCTAGGCTCATTTATTGTTTTTAGACCTATATGGACTATTTTTTGTTTTTATAATATCGTAAAGCCTACATATTATTTTTGTATTTATATTATTGTTGAAAAACAAAAATATGAGCGTGGGCACATTGGTAGTATTTCTTATACGATGAGCTCATTGAAATATGAGAAACAATAACACAACCCCGATCCTCTTGATGTTAAATCTGTCATTTCTGGATTTTGAAAGAATGCATTTGGTAACAATCTTTTTCATGACATCTAAAAAATAATTAATTCGAATGTAATTCTTATTTATGGAAGGTTAATGAAGCATTTTGGTTGTCTAACCAAGTTACTTTCAATAAAATGATGCTTGTAATTAAATAACCATGAATGAAAAGAAAAAAAGGGTAATGCAAGAAATAGCAACGTACTTTATTGATTTTTTGTATTACAACATGCTACTTTCATTTTTACTAATCATCGCATTGTACTCTCATAAATCTATGCAATCTTACCAATGTCATCCAAATAGAAAACAATTTTCGATGTTGTAATTGAGCAGTATTTTCAAAGTACAATGTCTTAAAAGAACAAAACTTATAGTACAATGCTATAATTAAGTAAAATATTCAAAGTGCATTGTCTAAATAAGAAAAATTGAGAAGTATACTTTTATACTTGGGTAGATATTTCAGAGTACGTTGTCTTAATAAGAAAGAATGTATATTGACAATGCTATAATATAAAGTACATTGTCTGAAACAGAAGCAACCCCACCTACTTTTACTATTCGTTTCCAACTGTCATAGAAAAACGAAACAAATACATGGCATCCACTCTAGCTGATGTAAATATGAAAAGTGGGTATTAGTAAGTAAATCACACCATGATAGTCATAAAAGTGGTCTGCCAATAAGAAAGCATCAGCTTGAATTTGGCACACAAACAAAAACCATTTCCTTTATACGCCTGACCAGTAGCTTCTTTTAAAACCCATAACTAACCATAGATCTAGTGTTTTAAGGTCTGCATGTGTGATATACTCAAGAGATTTAATTACGGTCTGCCAATAATACTCATCTTTCACTTCTGGAAGCAACATCATAACCCAATGCTTTTTAGATGCAAAGACTCAAAGATCTTTATATTCAAGAATCCATTTATAATAAGAGTTGACCTCTACATCAGGTAGTGACTCATCATCCTAAACATAATCCATGTTTGATAATAAAACCTACACATTACCCATATAAGCATGTAATGAATAGAGGAAGATTTTTCTTAAATAAGGCATAAATATACAGAAAAAAAAAGAATATTACTAACTTACTGAAAGCAGACGTAGCAAGAATGATCTCAAATTCTTAGGCGGTAATAAAGCTTCACAATATACAGACCTACACTTTTAAGATTTAAGAAGAGTGCATATAATGATAAAAGTAAATGGGAGTTAGATATAAATTAAAATCTAGAAATAGAAAAAAAAGCACATAAGCAAAGAAAATGATGAAAGACCAGTAAAAAACCAAGTATACAAAATGTACAAAAAGCCCTTGGCAAATTTCTTGCAGCTTCACAATATATAGCAATCTCCAAGCTCTTATTTCCTGGACAGTCATGTCATGTTCAATTTTCCTGCAACAAATTTAGAATGGCCTCAAAGGTGCCAATCCAAAAATCCCAAGAAATGCCAGATCTGACCAGCTTTTATGAGAGGAAGTGTTCAAACACAAAATGCATCAACATAATACAAAATAAAGATTGAAGGATCTTTGAAGTTAGCCTCTCATGTTTTTTAAAAAAACCTCACCATCCCTATCAAAATACTTGACCTCCACATGGTGTATTTGATGGTTTACAGAAAATTAAATCATAATCAAATTACCTAAATTTGATTTTGGAATTAGTTTTATCTCTTGTTGGTAGGGGAAACAGAAAGATGAGTGAGGCGTAGAGAGTAAGAGATAGAGATACGGTTAAAGAGACGAAGATCGAAAGGGCGGTGGTGATTACGAAGGTTGCCGGTGAGGGAAGAGAAAATGAGAGTCATGTGTCGTGTTGGTTTGTCGTTGTGGTTGCGATGGCTGCATTGAAGTGATGGTGGTGGTGCCGAGAAGCAAAATCAAACTTGTAACCAAATTTAGAGAAGCAAAATCAAACGTTACCCAAATCGATTAGAACCAAATTCGAGGGTTTTGCATTGGCTGATATAGGAGATAAAGGGGATACCGTTAGAGAGACAAAGGCAATGGAAAGGAGAGCGCGGTGGCGGTAGTAACCTACAATAAAAGTAAAAAGAAAATTTGAGAAAATAAACATGCCTATGGAGGAAGAAAGAACATCGGTGATGTGGTGGTTCTTCTTCCAGGAGCATAAATAGAGGGAGATGCAGAGGAGAAATGGTGCGGTGTTGTTGATGATGGTCACGACGGTGGTGGCTTATACTCGTGGTAACGGCGGGTGACTGATGGTTATTGCTGATGAAGAATGGTGGAGGAGGTGCGACCATTGGCCGATGAAGATTGGTGGAGGAGAACAATAAGCATAATCGAATCGCCGATAAGTATGCTCGATGTGAAGCAGAAATGATGACGACTGTTAGGCCATGGCCTAGGGCTTTTAGAGATATTCTATGTCATTTCTATATATGTATCAACAAACACGTGAAAAATGTAGTGGAATATGCGGGATCTCAAAATTGGAAACGCCAGATTAAAGGGATTAAGCGAGACCGGGAAATCGTTCCAACCTGGAATTTCGGATTTCAGTTTTTAAACGAGGATAAGGTTTGTGGTGCATATATATATATATATATATATATATATATATATATATATATATATATATATATATATATATATATATATATATATATATATATATATATATATATATATATGTATGCTTCAGAACATGTACCGTATGCTTCTCAATTGAGATCTTTTAATAATTTAGGAACATACATAACATTAGATGTTTCTAAAGTGTGCAGGAAAAGTTGTATGTATGTGCTTTATAGATGTATTGTGTGCATAAAAAGTTGAACGTCTTAAAAATTAAGCAAGTTTGCTTTATAAGTAGTAATATATATATATATATATATATATATATATATATATATATATATATATATATATATATATATATATATATATATAGTATTAAATGAAATTGTTAAATATAGTGTGATTGTAGGACTCAACATGGACCATTAGATCAACAAAATCAATGTATTAAATCAAAGGGCATTCTTGTAAATAAAATCAAAGAATTCACGGGTTTTTTAATTTAAAAACCCTGGTTAAGGGCAAAACAGTCAAAACCCACAAACCCATAACAACGGAATGTAATCTTCGCATGCTAAAATCACGTATACGATATGATCGATTTCAATTAACACTATCAATAATCAAAATATGCACAATCAACATCGGAGGATAGTACAGATGCATTATCGGAAAAAAATAGTTACGTAAAAGTTTTCAAATTCAATTCTAAGAGAATGGGTAGTAGGATTGTCAAAATCATTCTCTGAGAATGGTCAAAACCAAAATAGTGCAGAAAATCATAAAGTACAGAAAATCCATTAAGAAAGTAGAATGTCATTCTTCAAGAATGAATTTTTCATGTGGCAAAACTCCTAACCCAGAAAACCATTCTTCAAGAATGAATTTTACAAGTTCATTCTCCGAGAATGCAAACACTAAGATACAGGAACTAAACACAAAAACAGGAAAAAGGAGAAAAGGGAATACGGGAAAGAAATGCCTTATATTATCTGAGAATGCCTCATTCTCTAAGAATGCCCCATTCTCTGAGAATCCCATTCTCTGAGAATGCAAGAATGTAAACTAAAAAAAATTGAACTGCTCACACTTTGTCTTCCCCTGTCGTCCCATCTTCAGTGAAGCATTTCATCGAACAGGTTAAATGCATGTTCAAATAGAACCTGATTCAATCGCAATCTGAACACAACGTAATCTGATGTTCGAATGTAACGTGATTCAATCGCAATCTGGTGTTCGTTGATTAATTCCTTTCGTATAACTTCGATCGTAATTCAAAATTCTGAAATCGCTTCCTTTAGTCGATGCAATCGTGATTGCAATCGGAAACCTTCAATTTGACTTCGATCGGAAAGCTTTAGTCGATGCAATCGGTTGCTGATCTGAAATCGATGCAATCGGTTGCCGGCAGCGACAATGGTGGATGAAGCAAGGGAGGAAGCCGGCGGCGATGGTGGATCAGGCAGGGTAAGAAGCCGACGACGATGGTGGATGAGGCAGGGGAGAACGACGGCTGTGGATTGAAGACGTTAGAGATACAGGAAGATACGTTGCATAAATAGGGTTGGTAAAGTTACTAATTTGCCCCTATCAAATGATTGGTCTACAATTAATCCTATAATCTCACAATACTTAGAAAATGTATTTGAACCTACATCTATATATATATATATATATATATATATATATATATATATATATATATATATATATATATATATCTATATATATATATATATATATATATATATATATGTGTGTGTGTGTGTGTGTTCAAGTACATTTGCTAAATACTGTGAGATTGTAGGACTAATTGTGGTCCACTCATTTATAAGGGGTATGATGGTAAATTTATATATATATCTCTCTCTACTTCTTCCCTTCTTATATACGAACATCTATCAACCCCTAATTAGCATCACCGATCGATCCCTTATACCTTCTCCAACAACTTACACCCATCGTCGTCGTCGGAATCCACCACCGGCAACAAAATCGCGACCATAGGGACCAACTCCACCACCGTCGACCACCACTGGCAACAAAATCGCTTCTTCAATATAACCTTCTCCACCGATGATCAACCAAATCCGATTGGTAATCGATAAAACTAAAATTTGATACGTACCTGTTGGAGACGAACCGGAATCGCAAAGCAGAAATTGGTCGGTGTCGCAAACGGAATCACAAAATCGAAAATTTGATCGTTGTCTTTCTCGCAAAGCAGAAATTACGGATATGAGAATTGGTAATTGTTGTGTGTTTTCAAATGCCTAGCGATTGTGGATTAACAACCGGTTCAAATGATGGCAGGTGAGAATGCAAAGTTATTCTCAGAGAATGGTTTGTAAAATTGTTGTTGACGTAAAACAAATAGTTACGTAAGAGTTTTCAAAGTCAATTCTCAGAGAATGGTAAGCAATGTCAACGGTAAGTAAGTGTAATAGCCTGTTCATGAAGAATTCTCAAAGAATGTTATATGTGTTTAACAAGTGTACTACAGATACTAAAAGATTATTGTAGAATATTTATTGACAACGCCTAGTGATATCAAGTATTTTAGGCGTTGTTTAGCCCTATTCTTAGTGAAATTATATCAGATATGCTTTGGTATTCTCACTTTTCGTGCCAGGACTTGTTTGGAAGAAAAGAATGAAAACAGGGACTAAAAGCGTGCAAAATGAAGAAGTTTGGAAGAGAATGAAAGATCAAGTAAAAACGTACGCGCGCCGCGGAATTCCAATTCACGCGGCGCGGGCTTAAGGCGGTGTAACACATTCAAATGCCGAAGAAACGGGAATGGATAAGTACGCGCGCCGCGGATTTCCCATCTGCGCGGCGCGGTCTCGAGAAATTTGCAACTATAAATAGAGGCTTTTACAGCCGAAAACCCTAGCAAAGACCCGGGTGTTTAGTCGACCTTGAAGCTCTTTGACTCCAAGATTTCGTTCCAGAAGCTCTCATTTGGTTTTTGGTTAGTTTTAGCTTTTGTTTTCAATTATTTAGTTAGTAGCTAGCCTTGGTTTGTATCCTTGGGAGTGACACCCACTGATATTTGGCTTAGGTTGATGTTTTGGAATCATTTGGTTACTGTTTTGATGTTTGGATCTGAGTTTGGTTTATGAAAAGCATTTGGTTAGAAGTTATATTGGTTTTTCGGTGTTTTTATGCTTATGTTTGATTGTGCATGTTTGAATTGTGTTTGGTTGATGTTTTGGACTTGTTTGGGACTGCTTTCCTTGCTGAAATCAGTAGCCAAGTAGGGTAGTTAGTTGGTATTGAGCTTAGCTAATCACTGTTCCTGTGGAACCTTAGTTGTTGGCTAGTTCATGTTTTCTTGGTTGTGCTTTGTTTGGATGCCTTTGTTTGCTTCTGATTCAGAGATGTACTTCTGATTTCAGAAAGTAACTAGGTTCATTTGAGCTTAGCTTGGCTTGGCCTTGTTTTGTTTGATTGTTTCTTTGAAGTAGTAGTAGTTAGCAAGAGTAGGAATTAGCTTCTCCGACTGTAGAGTGACACTATCAGTTGGTAATCTATCACTTAGTCTAACCACCAAGCTCCCGTTGATCGACCCTGACTACCACTGTACTAGTGTGTGTTAGGTATTTTCTTATTTTTGACCGCACGACGACCTAGGCGTGTCAAATTTTGGCGCCGTTGCCGGGGAGCTGTGAGCTTAGAATAGGTGATTAGTAGAAGCATTGATTTGATTTTCTGGGAAGTTTTTGATTTTTGATTTTCTTGGTTTTGTGGGCGTATTGCACTAGTGCATGCGTACCCGCAGGGGTAAGCAATTATCCCCATTGCATTTTGACTCTGAAATTGAGCGTACTGCGCGCAAAAACCGTGCCCGTAGGCGTTTGAGTATCATGAGTTTTAGTCAGGTCAGTAGTAGTCCAGTAGGTGTTGCCCAGGAACCATCAGGTGAGGCAACGGGGATGTCTTTTATTCCCCCAGTATCGGAATTCCAATTTGGAAACACGAGTGCTTCTGGTGGTGCAGTTTCAGCCCCTGCACCCATACCATCATGCACTCCGCCATCTGTGCCACCATTTATACCCGTTTCACAACCACAGTCTACCAATCCATTCACTACTGCTATGTCCTGGGGAGTGCCGACTTGCGAGGGTACCTCAGTGACTGGACAGCATACAACAACCTTTCCACCCAATTCTCAACCATCACCAGTTCTATTTAAACCACAGCCTACCTTTCAACCATCACAATACCAGCAGCAGCCACAACAGCACTACCATTACTCAGAGGTAGAGGATCGGTATGATGAAGAAGAAGAAGGATGGGTTCCACCACAACAACCCAGGAACTAGGGTCGAGGACCTTTGAGAAGAGCACCACCACATCAGCAACCAGCAAGTCAGCATGGGTACAATGATCATCACACATACGGTAACCGTGCTCAACCTTTACACTTCGCACAACCGAGAAGGCAATCGGTTGCATCACATTTCCAACCACGGGAATATGATGATTCATCGCCAATCTATATACCTGATAACATTGATTCTCAAGTAGAAATAAGACCTCAGTTATTAGGAATATTGCCAGAGTTTAGGGGGTATAAGCATGACGATCCGTATAATCATCTATATGAATTCTTAGCGATTGCCAATGCTAACAACCTAGGAACACTGATAGGAATATTTTCAGGCTTAGACAATTCCCATTTACCCTTAAGGATAAAGCCAAGTATTGGTTTACATCCTTACCATCTAATAGCATCACCACATGGGACCAGTTCAAGGCCAAGTTCCTGCAAGAGTTTTACCCAGCCAGTAAGACAACTGAAATCAGAAGGATCATTCAGGACTTTCAGCAAAAGCCAGGGGAGGCTTTCCACGAAGCCTTTGAGAGATTGAAGGAATTATTAAGATCTTGCCCACATCACGAAATCCCTAGGTGGCAGTTAGTCAAATTATTCTTCGAAGGAGTCAGTGAAACACACCAGGCCATGATAAATGCCTCATCGAGTGGGACATTTATGTGGCAGGATCCAGAGGAAGCATGGCAGTTCTTGGAGCAGTTAAGCAACGGATCCAATGCGAACTTTTCCACCAGAAAGAATGTAGGAACGGCAGCAGCAGTGGGAGCTGAGGCCGACTGGAAAAAAGAAGTCAAGAAAGAGATTGGTGACCTGAACAAAAAGTTTGATAGGCTAATGGCAACATTGCAGAATGGACCGCCGAGTCCATCACAAGGAGGCCAAGGAGGGACGAAAACTCAAGAAGTGAACCAAGTCTACGGTCAGGGTCAAGGTCAATACAACAATGGACGACCCTACAGGCCATACAATCAGGGACAACAACAAAATTTTAGGCCAAATAATCATCAAGGTCAATCCAGCAACCCGCCTAGAACCTACCCGCCTGCAAACAACAACAGTTCCAATGGAAATACAAATGGAAATAGGGGGCCCAATAATACTGCCAACCATGCCGCAGGGACTCAGGAGGAGATGATAACCAAAATGTACGAAATGTTTACTAGTACACAGCAACAGTCTCAAGCAAATGCAAGAGCCATTGCAAACATGGAACGACAAATCGGACAAATGGCCGAGAACAAACAGAAAAGAGACGATGGGAAGCTGCCAAGCACCACTGAAGTCAATCCAACCCATGGACAGCGAGCCGGAAAGGAGCATGTGAGTACTGTTGATTCAGAATGGCGGAAGGTTACCCTAGAGGACCTGTTTGAAGTAGGTGAAATAGAACAGGAGGAGAGAGAAGAAGTTCTAGGAAGGTTGGAACCTGAGGAAAGCAAGGATAAAGGAAGTCATGTTGAGGAGGGAACTCAACTAGAAAAAGAGGTCCGGGAAAAAGAGCAATCGGCAGTAGCAGGAATTAAGCAGAAAAAGAAGGACAAGAAAGGAAAGAAGAAGCAAGAAGCACCCAAGTCAGCGGGACCTTTAATAAACCAACCTCGGTGGGATGAGCTTAAAGATGCGCCTGAAGATACCAGAATTCTTCAGGAGATGTGTGAAAAAAATGGACAAGATAAGGCTTTCACACCAGATACTGTGAGACTGACGGTGAAAGCAAGCGAGGCTTTGTTGGGGACATTGCCCAAAAAAGAGAAAGACCCAGGATCACCGTTGATCACTACCACTGTAGGAGACGTGGTCATTCGGAACACCTTGCTGGATTTGGGAGCAAGTGTCAACATTCTACCAGGGTACCTGTACGATAAGTACAAAAATGAGGAAATAGAACCAGCAAAAGTTGTATTACAGCTGGCAGATCAATCCACAAAAGTATCTCGAGGAAAGTTGACGAATGTCATAATCAAAGTAGGGGACTTTTTCTATCCCGTGGATTTTCTGGTTATGGAATACGAAAGCTTAGATGATGCGCCTGCATTAATTTTGGGACGTCCATTTCTCGCTACAGCCGGTGCCGTGATCGACTGCAAAACAGGGGATGTGGACATTTCTTTTGGGACCAGGAAGAGAAGGTTGAATGTATTCGGGAACCCGGTGTCACTACCCTCAAATGATGATGGTAAACAGCGAGACAGAAGTGTGTTAATGGAGCAAGGAGTCAGAAGCAAGAAGAAAATCTGGACACAAACGGGTGAAGGAGGGAAGGAAGAAATTTTTAAGGAAACAAGGAACCACCCGTTAGCTACTGTTGAAAAAGAACAATTGCTAGACATGATAGAAATGTTAGAGCTAAGACATCAACAGTACGAAAAGGAATCAAGAGAGCGCGAGGCAAAAGTCTTTAAGCTCTTGGAATCTCAACAGCAGTGGATCAGCGGTGTGAGTGATCGAATGACTCAACTCACATCCCTCATATCAATGATGGCCAACAACTTCGTGCCAGGATTCCAACAAATGTCATTACAAGGCCAAGAAGAAGAATAAGGAATAGCAGCATTACGTCTGACTGAAGACGTTAAACTTAGCGCTTGTTGGGAGGCAACCCATCGTGTCATAGGTTAGATTTCATATTTCTTAGAAATAGTTAATTAGGAAAATGCATCAATATTTACAGGTACTAGTGGTTCGAGGCAAGTGTGGGGTCGCGTGAAAAATTTTGAAAAAAATTTGGGTACGCGCGCCGCGGGATTTGGATACGCGCGACGCGGGTCTGAAACCAACCTGATGCGCAGGGGTTGATTTGGTGACACGCGCGCCGCGGGATGCAGACTTGCGCGCCGCGGGAAACGATCAGTCGGTTTTTCTCCTTTATCAGGTGAGCCGCGGCTCACTTGAACCACACGCGACTCGGAGCTCTGGTGATCAAAATTGTCTTGCATTTTTTCTTGCTCATTGTGTTTCTACTACCAAGGTACGCTATTCTAACTACTTAGTGCTCGCGAAAACTAGTGATTAGGTAGTTAATTTAGTGATTTTATTCAAAATGGTTCAAAACTTAGAATCGCTAATGCTAGCTCATAGGGTGTTTGTTTTGCCAAATGGAGACCCTAGATGAGCTAGTCGGCATCTAGGCTACCTTGTGGTATGATTGGATTGAGTTTTAGTATGTTGAATCGAGAAATTTGATCGGGGTTTTGCAACAGTCGCTCGCCGCGACGCGCCTGGCTTTTGGGCCGCGCCGCGGCTCGGTGGGGAAGAAAGGACTAATTTTGAAAAAAATTTCTTTTGTGGCTATGTGTTTTCTTTTTTGCAGATGATATTCAGATTAGACCACGCTTTTCTCCAGTTCCCCGAGGGACTGGACAGCTCCACAGAGTATACTTCGCGGAGGGACGCGCTGATTCGTCGCCGGGTTCTCGAGGCGACGGTCATTGACAGAGACATTCTCAGGGACGCAGGGCTTTGGGGAGCGATCGAGCCGTTCTTGCATCGCACCTGGACCCACGAGGAGGCATCATTTACATGCCGTGGCTGGGATAGGATTATGGCCACAGACGAGGACGTGGTCTACACGGAGCTGCTACTGGAGTTCATATCGACCATCCAGTTTGCACCTCGGGTTGGAGACCCACGGTCCAGGCTGGTACGATTTCGTTTGGGAGGTGTGCAGCGGGAGTGCAACCTCCGGGAGTTCGGGAGGCGCACCGGCATCTACACCGAGCAGGACCTCCAGCATCGCTACTTCGCTCGGTTCTTCGGGGCGTGTATTCAGGGGGAGCCAGACAGGGCCCCCAACATGGAGGTTTGGGCATCACTGTCCAACATTATGTAAGAGGCGGGGACCTCGAGGGAGAGCCACCTACGCGATCCACTTCACCGCCTCATGCACCGGATCGTCTCCACCTCCATCATGCATGGGGAGGGGGGCGAGAAGGTGTCTGGCGATGACATGACATTTTTGTGGGTCCTCCTCGACCCGTCCAGGTTCCTCCATATTCCCTTCGCCCTCGCGATTGCCTTCGCCACCCACTCGACCGAGCCTCCTCAGGCACCCTAGCCCGCATACGCCCAGCCCGGCAGGAGACGCCGGAGACCAGAGCCAGCAGCACCAGAGCCGGCACAGCCGCAGCCACCGCAGGAGGACCTGGCAGCTAGGGTTGCCAGGATCGAGGACCAGCTCGAGTGGATTGGGGAGATACTTCTACAGATAGCATCAGCTCAGGGCCAGCACCCTCCCTGACCATTCCCAGCCAGAGCTCACGATCATAAGGCTGGATCCTCTAGGCCACCAGGTGGCGACTGATGTATTTTCTTTCTTTTTTTCTTTCTTTTGAAAATATGTATAAAACTTATGGCACCACTATGTTTATAGTTTGTTTGTTTGCATTTAATTTGTTTTTTGAGTCATGCATGTTTACCAATTGGGAGGAGTTGTTTCAAATAAGTGTGGGGTCACCGTGCCCCCTCCACTTATGTGATCCACCGGCGTGTTCACTGTAGCGCTACAACTCCGGAATACGAGATCGAGGGTCCATTTTGTTCGCAATTATACCTGTGGAATTAAGCACCAACCGAGCAATCTACTGTCCAAAAAGGGGTAACTCTTTCTCCCTTGTTTTGAAATAATTTTGTACAACGGGGACGTTGTACGATTTTAAGTGTGGGGTGTGGACGGTCGAAAGAGTCTTTTTGAAAGTTTTTGCGGGAAATGAGTCAATTTTCAGAAAATTTTGGCAAACTTTTTCAAAATTTTTAATAAATTGCAATTTTGAAACGAATGGTTTGTGATTGTTGATAGCACTGGTATCTTTCAAGAGATATTATGTAGTTGTAATCATGCTATTAGTTAGTCAAATAAGTTGAGTTTTAGGAGTTAGACGATTGGCTTGTTTTAAGCTTGGAATTTAGGAAGGAGATGTCAATCTGTGGCCTTTGTTGTTCGAGCCGGTAGGTCTAAAATGGGTGGGGCTTATGCACCTTGCCACCTAAGATCGTCTGGTCTGGGATGGCATTTCTGATAGCTCGCTACACGGACAACATCGAAAGTCATGGACAGTTCCTTAATGGCCTTTAGAATCTGAATGAGTAAGTACACTTCATTGTGGACAGAAAATTTGTAATCAAGGGTTCTCTAGAAAGCCATGAAGTCCAAAGAACATGCTGATTAGGTTTTCATGAACTATTTCAATCTAACTCTGGGAACAATAAGCTTTGAAACTGAACACAGTCAAAAATTGTTTGAGTCTTTATTATAATTTGTTAAAAACTCTCTTGCTTGGGGACAAGCAAGGCACAAGTGTGGGGTGTTTGACAACGCCTAGTGATATCAAGTATTTTAGGCGTTGTTTAGCCCTATTCTTAGTGAAATTATATCAGATATGCTTTGGTATTCTCACTTTTCGTGCCAGGACTTGTTTGGAAGAAAAGAATGAAAACAGGGACTAAAAGCGTGCAAAATGAAGAAGTTTGGAAGAGAATGAAAGATCAAGTAAAAACGTACGCGCGCCGCGGAATTCCTATTCACGCGACGCGGGCTTAAGGCGGTGTAACACATTCAAATGCCGAAGAAACGGGAATGGATAAGTACGCGCGCCGCGGATTTCCCATCTGCGCGGCGCGGTCTCGAGAAATTTGCAACTATAAACAGAGGCTTTTACAGCCGAAAACCCTAGCAAAGACCCGGGTGTTTAGTCGACCTTGAAGCTCTTTGACTCCAAGATTTCGTTCCAGAAGCTCTCATTTGGTTTTTGGTTAGTTTTAGCTTTTGTTTTCAATTATTTAGTTAGTAGCTAGCCTTGGTTTGTATCCTTGGGAGTGACACCCACTGATATTTGGCTTAGGTTGATGTTTTGGAATCATTTGGTTACTGTTTTGATGTTTGGATCTGAGTTTGGTTTATGAAAAGCATTTGGTTAGAAGTTATATTGGTTTTTCGGTGTTTTTATGCTTATGTTTGATTGTGCATGTTTGAATTGTGTTTGGTTGATGTTTTGGACTTGTTTGGGACTGCTTTCCTTGCTGAAATCAGTAGCCAAGTAGGGTAGTTAGTTGGTATTGAGCTTAGCTAATCACTGTTCCTGTGGAACCTTAGTTGTTGGCTAGTTCATGTTTGCTTGGTTGTGCTTTGTTTGGATGCCTTTGTTTGCTTCTGATTCAGAGATGTACTTCTGATTTCAGAAAATAACTAGGTTCATTTGAGCTTAGCTTGGCTTGGCCTTGTTTTGTTTGATTGTTTCTTGGAAGTAGTAGTAGTTAGCAGAGTAGGAATTAGGTTCTCCGACTGTAGAGTGACACTATCAGTTGGTAATCTATCACTTAGTCTAACCACCAAGCTCCCGTGGATCGACCCTGACTACCACTGTACTAGTGTGTGTTAGGTATTTTCTTATTTTTGACCGCACGACGACCTAGGCGTGTCATTTATACCATTCTCGGAAATTGGAGTAATTATATATGTTTTATAGAGGGCTGGGAACTGTTATATGGAAAGCCCCATTCTCTGAGAATGAACGTGAACCAATCTCATGAACGTGAAGGAATGCTACTGCATTCTCATAGACATTCATCCCCATTCTCTGAGAATAAGTGTGTCAAAAGGCCAAACTAAAAATGCGTAAACTGTACATTCTTTTCTACTTAGCATTCTCGGAGAATAAGAAAAAATAACAGCATATACGTAGCATTCTCAGAGAATAGGAAAAAATAACAATTGTATATTCTTTTCTACTGATCATTCTCTGATAATGGGAGTGTATTCTTTTGAGAACGGTAATCTGTGGATGTAATGGTACGTAACTTAGCATTCTCTGAGAATGAGAGTGTATTCTTTTGAGAACGGTCGTCTGTGGATGTAATGGTGCGTAACTGACATCCTTAAAACACGCCACTTCCTAACATCCTTAAAATACGCCACTTAATTAAAACAAAAAAGTCTGATTTACCCTTCTGGCCGTTTTAATATAGAAACTACTTAAATTTTTTTATTTTTAATTATCATCATGTCATTGTTGATCATAACCCTCCATTTTTTTATGATCTAATAGTCCAAAATTGGTCCTTCATATGAGACCATTATATTTCGTGAGACCGGGAGATGCATTCCTAGCCACTCATTTGGGTGTAAAAAGACCTTTATTATTTTTGTCATTTATTTTATTCAAAAAGAAATAACAAATAAAAAAATTTAGCGTTTTTTCATATTCTAGTAGAATATTACACTATTCTGTGTAATATTCTATTAGAATATTCAACGTTCCAGTGAAATTTTTTTTATTTTTTCAGGATTTTTTTTCGAATTGTTTTTATTTTTTTATTTTTTATATAGAATAAATAGCGAAAATTAGTAGAATATTTTTTTTTGAAAATTCTCATTATTTTAGCCTATTTTAATTTTTTTTATCTCCAAAATGAGTGGCTAAGATTGAGTCTCTCCGTCTCACAAAATTACATGGTCTCATATGAACTTCTATATATATATATATATATATATATATATATATATATATATATATATATATATATATATATATATATATATATATATATATATATATATATATATATATATATATATATATATATATATATATATATATATATATATATATATATATATATATATATATATATATATATATATATATATATATATAAGTAGGTTCCATTGAGAATGAAAATTATGTTGAGAATGCGAGAATGAATGTGGGACACATATTTTTTCTTGCCGCTCTATTGCTTTGGCGCCGTCGGAGCGTTGACGCTCTAACGACGAGATATATATTATTATTCACATATGATTTTCACCACCACTTCCACCTGCACCACCTGCGTCACCACCGCCATCGTCGTCGCCGCCACCACCACCGCTGCCGCTGCCGCCACCGCCACCAACCACCACCACCGCTACTGCCAACTCTACCACCTCTATCACCATCTCGACCACCATCGCCGCTACCACCTTTACCATCACCTCCACCACCACCGCTACCACCACCCACCGCCACCACCACCAACAACATCACCACCAACACCTTCGTCACCACCCATCTCCACCAACACCACCACCCTACTAACACGGCCACCATCACCACCATCATCGCCACCCTCTATCGCTATCACCATCATCATCGCCACCATCTACCACCATTCCGACCACCACAACCATATTTCAAAAATGATTATTCATATATGATATATGAATAATCATATATGAATTTACACATTCATATATGAATAAATCATATACGAAAAATTAAACTCATCTCGTCGTGGTAGAGCGGCGCATCAGCGCTGGCGCATCTAAGGGCCCAAATTCATTCTCGCATTCTCAACTTCTTTTTCATTCTCAATGGAACCCTCCCCTATATATATATATATATATATATATATATATATATATATATATATATATATATATATATATATATATATATATATATATATACATATATATATATATATATATATATATATATATATATATATATATATATATATATATATACACACACACACTCACTCACAATGTGTGTTTAAAGTTGGAGCCTTGTCACCTTTACTTCGGTATGAAGCCGTAGCTCTAATAGCTTCAATTTAAAATCAAAACGACGGTGATGCAACTCTGACCTCCGATCATTGAATTCTTGATTTCTCTTTCTTTCGTTTTGTGTATGTTTGACTTTTGTATGTAGGAAACTTCAACCGTATGATATTTAGCTGTTAATTGGCTTTAAATAAATGTATGGATTGGCAGTCAGCAAATAGGCCCGTTTCTTGCGGGTCTAACCTCCATAATCTAAAAGACCTAAACGTTGAAGTTGAATTCTTCAAGTTCGTTCAAATCTTATCTTTTATTATTATTCATTTTTCCCAAATGATATGATTATATAAATATGTATAGGTTGGGGTGCAAGTTTTACTTTTATATGAAAGTCCCATTTTAAAACATAAAGACTTCTCGGTATTAGTTTTTTGGTTTTTGGATAAAAATAAAGCATAGCATTTTAGTGTATAACCTTTTTAGTGTAAATCAAGGTTACGGTTAACATTATTAAATGACATGTTTATTTTCTAAAAAGCCCTTTAAATGTTTGGTTTTGCTATAATTATGCACATGTCTACACAAATAAAATTTAGGCACCCTAATTTTTTGTCCTTGATATTTTTGATCAAGCAATCGATATTCGTTTCTTGGTTTCTTATTGAACCTACATCCTAGTTATATAGTTGTAATAAAAGAGAAATTAACATATCAGAAAGACACCAGAAATAGAGTCTATTATTGCAATCAGATAATGACATTATTAACCAATTGTGTGTTTTGCAACGTGCTTTTAGGAGCTTAAGTTTTTGGTACATTTATAAAAATCTGAATTAAAGAAAAAGTTTAATTTGAGAGTAGGATCTTAAAATTATTATTTTAAAATTCTTAATCGAAATTTTTTTTTCACGTAGCTTTTAAGGAAAATTTCTACTAATTATAACATAATTACTAGGTTACCCGTTCGGAGATCACGTATCATCTATTCGCATGTCTTTTTATTTTATTTTGTATTTTTTTTAAGTTATAGCTACTTTTACCAAATTATTTATACAAATAAAAGTTACATTTCTATATAAAACCTACAACGTCTTGCTCTAGTTTTGGCTTGTAACTACCGGCTAACACATATTTTTGTCAAACATACCCCACGTCTTTTATGTGGATCTTAAATACTAGTTTAGAAAGTACGTTCCTAATATATATAAAAATCGCTTAAAAATTTATTCGTTTTATTACAGTGTACCACCCTCTTATTGGCATTAATTAGTTTAAGAAGAAAGTCTTGTTGTGAATACAGAAGGATACTAGTAGTAGTAAAATAATTTGTAGGTGATCGCATGCAATTGGGGCATTGACATTTATCCATTTTTAATAAGTAAATACTGAATATAAGAAAACAAATATACAACAAGTCAAACATTGCTGGCCCCCCTCTTTATATAAGCACAGATCTAAGTTGGCTAAATCCTCATTTATAAATTCTATTCAAGAGCAGAAGGATACTTTTGTTCACACAGGGAAGACAGCGCGCCATGGAAGTTGACCAGAGAAAAACAGCCCAAATCAAGCAGGAAGATAAGGGTGACGATCGCCACTGCAAACAAGAGGTTGTGGATCATAAGGTGCATGATTTGAATTTTTATGTATTTAGAATTTCTTGCTATTTTCTCAAAAATGATCGAAGGTGTTCTTCATAAGGTCGTCCATGAAGCTTGTATATTTTATATATTTTTCTGGTTTGGTTTCTAGTTTCTTTTAATTATTTCTACAATGAAGAGGTTGCTCTTCATGATAAATCCTTTTTTTTCTTCCATTTTCTTCTTCTTCTTATATGTAATAAATTTTGATCTTTCGGACGAACTAATTGGGCATATGTTTACATGGAATTATCTGGTCTGTACATAAAATATTTGGAAACTAAAACTCTTTTTATTTAAAAAAAATTATTTACAATTCTAAAACAATTTAATATATATGGTTTGGTTTTTGAATATCAGATCTTGTATATGTTATCTAAACAAACCTATATTAAAATCACTTTTGGACCAATGATGGCGGTCTCTTCCATCTTGTAATCATATGTTTTTAGATCTTGCATGTCATCAGATCTTGATCTTACTAGTTCAATAAAGCTTACGTTCTAAGAAAAACTTTTAGACCGACAAATTTTGATTTCTTAAATTTATATTATTTTTAAGATTCATTATTTCATGTTCCGTCGCTAGTCGCTAGTTTGGATTTCTTATGGGATTATTAAAGGTATGTCAATTTAGTTAGACGACATTCCTGCGAATTAGATTCTTCATAATGTAAACTCATATCGACTGATTATTTCTACTTTCTATTACTCTTTTAGTCTTCAGAAATTTAACTGATAATTTTAGGGTGCATTCAGAAGATTCCTCATCTTCATCTTCAGATTATTAGTTCATATATACCCTAACTGTTTTCCTTAAAATTCAATCTACAACTTAGATTAATATCCAGTTACTTATAAAAGTTATGGCATACAGCTTATAACCTGATGATCATGAATCTTTTGGATGTAACATGAATTTTTAACTAATTTTAAAGACCAAAAATAGTTATAAAAAGTAGAAAAATAATTATATTGATATGAGTTTACTTTATGAAGAACCCTACTTGGTAGAAAATGTCGTCTAGGTTGACATACCTTGAATAATTCCATAAAGAATCCAAAATAGTCGTCATTCTTTTACTTTAGACGTTTATATTCCAAAAACAAATCGACGACGGCTCCAGAAAAACCTTAAAACAAGAAAGTGTGAGATCATTATCATTATATAATTCACTGTGTAAAACTACTATCATCCATTGATTAACGCATTGTTTTTGTTGGGCGTACTTTAAAATGTTTATACCAATCTTTAATTTCATAAGAGTAATCTGGCATGGACTCAGGCTACGAAGACTAAGTCTAAAACAAGGTGATTTGGATGAATGCAGGATGAGAAGCAGTTTGAGTTAACCAAAGCCGAAATGGGTGAGGTGCGGGAAGAAAACCAGAGACTAAGACTTCACCTGGACCAGATCATGAAGGACTACCAGACCCTTCAAAAGAAGTTCCAAGACATTCTCCATCAACAACAAGAAACTTCGACTCCTGTAGGCCGCACAATCAACCATAATGATGAACAACAAATCAATGATGAATCTGAGCTTGTTTCTCTTAGTCTCGGAAGGGTTTCGTCAACGGAACTGGTCAAGAAAGATAAGAGAAGTACGACTCCTCCAACTAAAAGTGCCGAAGGGTTAGGTCTTGGACTTGAGTACGGAAAATTTGAATTGTCATCCACTACACAAGCTGAATCATCAGTCAATCCGAGCCCAGAGAATAGCTTGGAAGAAGCTAAAGATGAAGTTGGCGAGACATGGACACCACAGAAGCCTCCGACTCCTAAGAGAAGTGGAGATGATCAAGAGGTTTTACAGAACCCTGCCAAGAAAACTAGGGTTTCCGTTAGGGTTCGCTGTGATACTCCAACGGTAATTAATCATTTCATGTTGTATATATGCTTAGTGTAAAGTTGATTATTTTTCCTTCCCTAGCTAGCATCTCGCTAGTGGTTAATGAATATCTTGTGTTTAAAGTTGAATTAGCAGGGTTAATTAAATCTAGAGTTCTAATTCGCAGATGAATGATGGATGTCAATGGAGAAAATATGGACAAAAGATCGCCAAAGGAAATCCATGTCCACGAGCATATTATCGTTGTACCGTTTCTCCTACGTGTCCAGTTAGGAAACAGGTATAATTAAAAAAGCAATATTATTGTGTAAATTATTGCCCAAATTTGGAGCTAGATTGTAAACGGATAAACATAATTTGAACTATTAAGATTAATGGTAACAATGTTGTTTGTTTCTGCTATTTAATCAGTACCTTGATAAATGAAATTTTTGTAGGTACAAAGATGTCCTCAAGATATGTCGATTTTGATCACTACGTATGAAGGAACACACAACCACCCGCTTGCAGCTTCAGCCAGTGCAATGGCTTCCACTACCTCTGCAGCCGCCAGTATGTTAACATCTGGCTCCTCAACCTCCGGGTCAAATACAAACCCTAACCCTGGTACCACCTCTCACGGGCTAAACTTCTATCTAAATGAGAAATCAAAATTACAACCAATTTACTTGCCTCATTCTTCAATATCTCCATCACCCTCTTGCCCAACTGTCACGCTCGACCTTACTTCAAACACACTTTCGACATCATCACCATACAATTATAGATCGGCACCAATGGCCACAACTTTCCCACCAAGATATTCAACCACAAATCTGAATTTTAGTTCTTTGGAGTCTAACGCATTGCCAATTTCTTGGAGCAATGGGCCCTTCAACTATGGGAAAAGTCAAATGGGATCCCTCAACTTTGGATCGACACAAGCTCAAGACAACATCTACAATTCTTACATACAAAATAAGAATATGATGGCAACTCCACCCACTAATCAAAATTCTATACAACCAGACACCATTGAAGCTGCAACAAGAGCAATCACATCAGACCCTAATTTCCAATCAGTTTTACAAGCGGCACTGACATCAATAATTGGCGGTGGCGTGATGGGGCTTCAAGGTGGAGGTGAGAAATCTGAACAAAATGTGAAACTTGGAGATACATTTCCAGTGTTTTCAAGCTTTCCTTCAACTTCAAATTCAAACAAATGTTCATCAAGCTTCTTCAATAAATCAGTATCAACCACAACGATGAGTTCCCAACCTGCTGGTTCAAATTCATTGCCATTCTCAAACTCAAGGAGCAAATCGACTTCTCCTGAAAATAGCAGAGATCACGTGGTTTGATGGATGTAAATACTTTGCATTGTATTTTTTCTTTTTGTAATTTTGGTTTACAATAGTCAATGATAGATGATCACACAAGATTAAATTGTAATTATTATCTATAATTATACGTTGTAACATTTAGGAAATATGTGATGTATGGTGAAGAAAATTGTGCAAAATAAGATGGTGATTGCAGCCTAAATGAATGAATATATATGGCTCCATTTGTCCTATTAGGCTTATTATTTGTTTATTATTATATTTTTTAATAAAAGAATTGTTTTGTCTACTAAAAAATACAAAGTTTGATTTGTCACATAACTTTGAAGAATACTATTATGTTGATTTTGATTACAAGTCGTATATCTAAATTATTATTAGTTACAAAACAAAGAAAAATATGTTATTAACAAAATGACTGAGTCCAACGAATGAAATTGGAATGTTGATTTTGATCAACGACTAACCTATGAAATCATGATTTATATATTGGTTTATTCTATAGAGGGGACTTTTTAAAAGGTTCTCGTAAAGAAATGGTCTTTACAATAAGGTATAAGAATACGATGTAGAGAAAAGTGCCATACAATAGGACGCCCTTTCAGTTCCTCCTTCCTTTTCATTCTAGCTGGGGAGAGTCTTCATTGGCCTTGATGGAAACTAGTTTTAAGAGACCTTTCACGATTTGTGGTATTAGTATCGCACTAGGTTCGTTTCAAGATGCAAATATTCTGAAAAAAATCAACATTGTTGCTCCTACTTGGTTGATAGTCATCCCCCTTCTCTTGGTTTTCGAAGGCTTAAGTGACATATTCTATAGCAAATCTTCTTCTAGTTCACAAAATATCTTGACCCGTCTCATTCTCAATTTATCAGTTCTTATAGTTTTTGTATAAGTTACCACATCTTAGTTTTCGGATAGGTATGATCCTTTTAGTGTATGTATGATCCTTTTAATGTAGCTTAGTATTGTGTTTTTGGCTAGCAATGGTATGCTCAATATTAATTTAGTTTTGTTTTTGTAATTGTACATTTTTTTTGTTTCCTTCCCTACTTCTCGGCTAGAATTTTTCCTTCTTTTATAAATTCCAGCCATTCAAAAAACGACTTTTCAAGTTCATCTTCCCACTAAAGGATCACATATCTCTCTCTCCTATAATATGTCTATGATGCCATTTTCCTTGAAGATTGGCTCTCCATATCATGAATATGAAAGAGGAAAGTTCGTATGAAGCTAAACATATGAAAAATGTGGAATTGGATTGGGTATTTGGATGATCTTTTTTTGTGTTTTTTGTTATACTTTTGAGTTTTATGTTGGTTCAAACTTGAATGTAGAAGTATATCTCCATAAAAGGTGTTTTATGTTCAACATAATGTTTTAGGCATTGTATCTTTAGGAATGATGTATGTTGGTTGATGTTTAATGTAACCTTTTGGCTAACATGCAATGTGTTAAATGTATTCAACTTAATATATATATATATATATATATATATATATATATATATATATATATATATATATATATATATATATATATATATATATATATATGGCTTTTTTAATGTAATGTTTTTAATGTGTTAAATGACTTTAGGGTTAGATGGTTTAGTCCCAATAGTAATTAATATCTTAATTCTAATATGATCATGTTTAATTGATTAATTTAATAGTATGTGCAAATGGCTAAATTCCAATAGTGTTGAATGGTTAGTATTGTGTTGTATGGAATAGTTTATTGTCAAAAATATATTATGTGGAATTTCTTACTATAGAAACTTGTAAATGGCTAATTGAAAAAAGTATGAAATTACCAAATCATTCAAGGTATGGATAAGGAAATTACCAAAAGTGTAATATATGGAACTGTAACATATTACCTATGCATGGATTGACATCTGAAGTGCATTCAAAAGTCTTTACAAATAAAAAGACAACGATGTACAACTATTTTCAAAAGGGCCAACAAGTGCCAACCAACCAAACTATTGACTAGACATGGTGTTACATAACAAAAAGGGGTTCTTAATCATGTTTTCCCAACTATTTGTCATATCCCAAACACATGATGCCTAATCTATGTACACCACCTTCTCTTGAAAATTCCCACTATCTTACTTGTTGAATAATATTTTTAGCTTATTTTTCATGTCCTCTGTGATAGCCTCCTTGTTTTAGCCTTAATAAATTTATATGGGTGTCATTTATACCAGCCTCCTTGTCTTAGCCTTAACAATTTTATATGGGTGTCATTATACCCTCTTCTTAAGTGTCTTCCTCTCAAGTTGTTGTAGTTACAAGAATTGAATCATGTGCTTCTTTCATAGACCTTCCCCTCACCTACTACTATCCAACACAGCTACTAGACCTCTTCTATACAGTACTACATGATCATGACACTCAGTTCAATCATGGTTCCCAACACACCTACTAAACCTTCCCCTCATCTACTACTACCCACTTACATCCTAATAGCACACACGAACTATAGTAAAGGATGTATAACTTTCGTACAAAGTAGTGATGAACTCACCTCGAGGCAGCAACAGAAAAGATCCACACAACAACTCTGAAAGTCTCACCGAGCTCCTTAACAATAAAATATTGAAAGAGGAACAATGTGGTGACAAAGTTCAACAGTTTGTACAAGAACTTCAAAGAGCAACGTGAAAGTGGTGAAAGCGATGAAGACATACTCCAAAAAGCGCTTGAGGTTTAGCGTTCGAAGAATAAAAGAAACCGTTTATATTTATGGGTTTTTAGGAAGTTGTACGAGCGTATTCGAAATGGAAGAGGGTCCCGGTAGCGGAACATGGATCGAAACGATCCAAAACATCACATTAGAGGACGTCTTCTGATGCACATGTGATCTCGACCTCAACCAAGAATATGACGAGTTTGAAAGGCTGATTGGACGCAATTGGGAAAAGTGACATCTTCAAGCTCGGTTCATGATGAGCGAATGCATTAAATGAACGAAATTTTGAAAAAATTTTATTTAACTACTACATCTCATGTGCAATTCTAAAAAGAACAGACATTCAAGAAAGAGAAAGCTAGTGAGGAGAAACAACTGGCGATTGACATGCACCTTTTGATGCAACCCACGAGTCATCTCTCCGAACCAAACCTCTAGATGACGTTGAAGACGAAGGAATATATTATGAAAAAAACTTAAACTTAGTGTTTTAGTTTTTTTAAATGTATTTTTAAGTTATTTTATGTTTAGTTTAATTTTTATTTTAAGTTTTAAGTTATTTGTATATTTTTTTTAATTGTTAAAAGTATAGGTATTGATGAATATCTTAATTTAAATTAAATTTGTTTGTTTTAAATTAATTTTTTTAATTTTAAAAAGTGAGAGGTAGTCAGGGGTATCATTTTCAGGGATAAGAGAAAAATGAATGGTGATGACTAGATGCTGATATGACAGAGAAAAATGAAAGAAAGAAAATGACTACATCTTATAGCTAATAGAAAGATAAATTTTAAAAAATATATATCTAAAACAAGGATGACTTCCTAAATATTCTAATACAGTGTACAAGGCGAAAACAAATATTATAATAGCAAAGTTGCAATATTAGTAGAGAATATTGTAAGTTATAGAATAATATTTCTCAAGTTCTCGGTAGTTTGCATTTTTTGAGGATGGGTAGTTCCATAAACATTTTGTTGTATCTTATTACCATATACATAGATATTTTTTCAATTGGAGTACAATGTTATTAATTAGTCAATCTTAATAAATATTAAAAAAAAAATTCGGTTCAAAAGGATCGTACCCTGTACGCAACCCGATCAGACTGCTTATAGATTTTCTTTAAAATTAGATTTAGACCCATTTTATCTTATAACTGATAAGAGGCCCAATCGGCCCAATTTGTGTGCACCTCTATTCCTCTACGTCTAATATTTACGATTATAACAAGACCATGTACAACATTAAGGCTTCCAAATTTAGATGTGTTAATTACCATTACCACCATCAAATAAAATAATAATGTTACAACCTACAAAATTTGTTTACTAGATAAAACAGAACATAGATCTTTAACTTTTTTTGAATCCTTAAAAATCCTAAATCTCCATAGATCCATAAAACATGACTTCAGCGGGCCCAGCCATGTACACATGGTTGTCCTCCTTTCCCTTCTGTAATCACAACACTTCTATAATTAAAAAGGTAAAAAATCACAACACGTTTATAATTTAAAAAGTAAAAAAGAAATAAATTAAGCATTCATTTTTTAATTATACCACCAAATAGAAAAACTTACTCTCTTAGAACGACCACCAATTATTCAATCAACAACCACTGTACACGCTCCAGTTCCACAAGCCAATGTTGCTCATATATAAAAGATAAAACAGTTTTTTTATTATCCAAAGTTATATAACTAAAAAAAGTCATTACTAAATACAAGTATATGACAATATATATAATCATATTATAAACTAAACAGCACCACCCTTACTCTTCTTAAAGTGTGAGCGAGTTAACACAAGCTCAAATTCTGCAAAAGTATAACAAAATATATTCATACTAGGCGAATGCCCGCGCGTTGCGCAGGAAGAACATTGTATGTATTTTGCTATAGTTGTCCCAAACTACATGAATTTAGTATAATCTACCTACACTTTGTGCATTGATAAAATTGAGGAACATTGTATGTATTTAGCTATAGTTTTACAAAGGCTTTCATTGTCACACAAATATTTTGAATAACACACTTTTATTGATAAGAATATAGACATATTTCAATGGTGTTTACCGTACCATCTATAGTCAAAACCGCACATCGCATCAATTATGCGATTTGCGATTTTGAAAATCACAAACTGTATCACAAAAGTTTTAAAATTGGATTACACAATATGGTGCATGTTGTTTCGTGCAAATTGATGAAAGAATACGAAGTTCATATCGAGATGGACCTGCTATATTTTTAAAGTTCAAACTCATTAATAGAAAAATATATAAAACTTTACTATATATTTCTTTGAAATTTAATATTGGAAAAAGTTTCCAACAATAAAAATTGACTAATCATGATTTAATATAATTGTTTTACTTTGAGGTGGTCATTTATTTATAGAATAAAAAAATTTCTTAAGTTGGTTTATCATGACGATGTGGGATCAAATTTTCTTTTATAGTATGCTATTTTATTTTATTTTCTTATCCCACATCGCTTAAGAAACATAACTAAAGTGAAATCAATCATCTATAAGTAAAGAGGATAATATATTTCTCATCCCACATAGTTTAATAAACAAATTCCAATGGAAAGCAAGTCTTTATAAGTAAGAGGCTAAAATTATTTCCCTTATATATTTGTTCTTTTGTGTTATTGATTGTAACCGACTTAGACAACGGTTAAAACATTCAATGAACCATTGGTTCGAGCTTTAAGACCAACTTCGTAAAATTTGGATGGGTACCCACCGGTGCCCACTTCTATTTTTTTTCTAAAATTATTCAAATTAATGTGTTACGTGATGAAAATTCATCCACATTGATTGAATATCCTTTCTGTTTCAACTTTGAATGATGTTCAAATATATACTGTTTGAATTTTTTATATAAATAAAAATTTTATTAAATTGAAAAATGTTATCAACGTTGTCACCACATATTGAACATGACGCTATGAACTTGCAACCTAATCGATTTTTAATAAATTTTAACCCAATTTAATATTTATTTTTTTAGTTTCAATGTTTTTGAAGCTACAACAAAATAGTAAAATCTATTGAAATTATGAGATAAAAATATGTTTTTATGATAAATTGACTACTAATTAATAATACACTTTGGAAATCGTGGTATGATAAATATTGAAATATAAATGTGCAAAGCGATCTGATATAAATAAAAAACTTCAAATTAATGTGGTGAAAAATAAACAATTTATCTTAAAACATATTGTTTCGATAACGTTTTCATAATGTTGTATATATATATATATAAATATATATATATATATGTGTGTGTGTATATATATATATATATATATATATATATATATATATATAATATTTCAACTTAGTTTGTTTGAAGAATGCTTAAAGGTTTGCTATTCAAAATTTTTATGTACATATATCGCGGTAAATCTAAAAAATGTCAACACTATTGTTATTTTTTACTATGACATAGTCATATTATGATCAATATTGACGTATAATGGAATCAAATGAGTGGTATCATATAAGGGAAAGATGAAAGATTAGATAGATGTGTGAAGTAATGTGGGACAATGAAAAAATCAAAATAATATGGTAAAAGATAAATTATTAATGTTATATCATATTGTTTTGAATGATATTTTTTATATAAGATAGTTAAAACGTTCACAAATGAAAACTTTTATGTATATACATACTCTTGAGTCGAAAAATGTTTACACCGCTTTCATTTTTTACAAATGACATATAAACTTTCAACCTAGTTAAGTTATTAAATGTTGAGTAATTTTAGTTTTCATTTTTGAGTTTCAATACTTCAAGAAATTAAAACTAAAAAATAGAATACTTTAAAATTTTGCAAAAAAAACTTGTTTTATGATAAAATGATCACTAATAGTAGACTTGAAAGTCATAATGTGATCAAACTTGATGGATAGTGAAAGCAAATAAGTGGCATTATATAAGAGAAAGATGGAAGGTCATATATGTATGTGAATCAATGTGGGACAAAGAGAAAAAAATTTCAAATTAATTTGGTTATATTTTTATTAGAAATGCAACAATAATAATTTAGTATTGTCTTTATTAAATACACATAGTTTATATATAATTTACTAAGTATTTTATAAGAACCGTTATCAAATGTAAGTGTTAATTATATTTTTATTAAAAATGCAAGAATAATACTTTATTATAGTCTTTATTAAATACACATAGTTTAGATGATTATAAAAAATATGGTTATTATAAAGCAATTAGTAAGCATTATAAAAAGAAATTTGAAAAGTCATTGGAAATATGAAAAGACATGGAAGTTTCAAATCAATGTGGTGCTTGGAAATATGCCTCTATTATAAAATATATAGATTATAAGGCTAAATAAATTAGGTAATATTCATCTCTTTTATGCTTTATGATTGTAAGCTAGCATGTGTTAGTTCGGGCAGGAAACAATGTTTGATGTTAAAAAGTTTTTGGACCAATATCAGCCAAATTTAATTCATCAACCACCAACTTTTGTTTACAAAAGCAGAATAATTAAAGTAGAAATCAAAGTTTAATCATATTAGAAAATAGATTTATAAAATTTTGATGAATACCACCTCGTTTCCTTGTGTACCGAAAGTGACACGGTGAGGATTTCCCATACCCACAAATATCACATTCCAGTTTAATCCATTTACTTCAATTTTTGTTTTTACAACAGATTTCAAATTTGAAATTCTCTCCATCTCAAATGAACTTAATGATCCTAACTTGAAATGATTATTCACATATTTCAAAATTAATTGAGTTATTTATAATTAAGGGAGTGTTTTTATTTAGGCTTTTTGAACAATACGTAGCTTCATTATCGTTGACTCGTGTTCAAGCCATTAGAAGCTTTTATTATAATGAGTTCTAAGATAAGAAGTGAATGTATTAATTATTACAATTACTATTTTTTATTAGAAAGGATCTTCCCTAACAAATATAATATTATATATTTATATGTTGTCATAGTGAGTATATTATTATATTTTTAGCATTGAATGGCCTTTGAAAAACACACTAGTGAAAAAGTCTACACCCCCGATAGATAGCAAAATGTCATAAGCAGTCGGTTTCAGACTAACATCATATGCAGTTATAATTATATTCTAACAATGACAATCAAACCAATATGAGTGACTATTTAAATGGACTTTCAAAGTATATTATTTCCATCAAATTTCACACATTGATTTAAACAATTGCAAACTGTGAAAGAGTTTTTCATACAAAAAAAAACTATAATCTTTTAGACACCAAAGAACAAAACAAACATCCCAGGTAACTAATTTGCACAGCACCATTAAAACAATTCAAATGTGAAAACATTAAACACAACCAAACAACCCATTATATGTAAACTATATATTATTTAATATATAATCAAGCTTTACTTAAACCAGAGTATGCTTATTATTTATTCCAAGCTGATCTCCTCTGCCAGGGGAGCATCCTATAACAAAACACAAATCAAGTATATCATTATAAAATAATGGTAATTAAAAAACATAAAAAGTGGTGAAATTGGTGGTTATTTTGTGCATAAAGAGACATGTATTCATTTTGTTAAAAATGATCCAAAGAAAAATAGTCATTTTACAATAATCCATAAAAATTTATATCAATCTTTTTTACCATTGAAGATGTTATGGTAATTAAAAAACAAAGTTTAATTCTTACCATGTTCTCTTTGTTTTCTTGGGTAATTGTCTCCTCAGGAGAAGAACTTACCACACCTGTAAAAAAACTAATTATATTAATAAATGTAATTACTGCAATTACCCCTTCAACTTTAATCTCATTTCAGTGAACACATTACCTAAATCACCTTCACTAACAGGTTTTTTCCCCTTGCTCTTGACCATCTCTTTCACTTTGTTTGACTCTTTTGTGATTTGCTTCTGCATGTTTTTTTGCATCTTGCCAGACTGCTTATTTGTCATTTTCTTATTTGTTGAAGGTTTTACGTGGGGCACAAGTTTCGTCTGTTTATTTTCTTTTGCAGCAATACCGACATTGTTGCTAGAGGATTTTGGCTTTGGTTTGGTAACACCATTAACAGAAGATAAACTGAGTGCATCTTCACATGATGATCGTGATCCCTGTTCTGGTTCATGAGAACAGCAAGTTTCAGAAACTTGAACCTTCTCCATGTTTTCAGATATTTCATAACTCTGAAGAACTTCCTTCGCAGATTCTCCAAGATCAAGAATGTTGTGGCGGATTGCATATGACTTTAGTTCATCTCTCAGTAGTTGAAGATTCTATCAATTCAATAGAATGAAAGTGAGAGAAAATGATTGAAAAAAAAAAACAATAATATTTAATAGTTGAATGTCTGAGTACCTCACAAGCAGCTACTTGGGCAAGTTTGAAGAAACCAAGTGACACTTGGTGCTTTCCGGAAGCTTCTGAGAGTTTGATTTGAGAGAGCCAATACGAAGCTGAAGATAGTACACTGAATTTCTTACGGGTTAATGATCTGGAAGCATCTGAAACTGGTGTGGTGCTTTTCCCCTCGATGTTTCTGGACCTAATTGATCTGGCCTCAGATGTTGGAGTTGTGTTGCTGGCTGGTTTAGGAGCAGGGCTGGAAGACTTGGTGGGGATAGAGTACCTTCTAGGAGGCTTTGCAGATTTGCTGTTAGCAGATAGATCAAGAACACTTATGCTTTGACTCACACTTGAAGGTTTTCCCCTGGATAGAATTAACGTAAATCATAATTAGTTAACGCACACTTTCCCTTCACAATCGTGTACAAGGAGATAAATAAACTGGAAATAAAGCTGAACATGATTATATAAAACCACTTATGGTTGATCGCATGGAAGAAACCTTGCTGTTACACAATGTGAAGAGACACTAATTGTGAACGCTAAGTAACAAAGAGTAGTTCTGAGATTAGAAAACCACCAGCGAAGCATAATAGAGATCCAGAAAACCAGATACTTAATTACTTGATTCTATTCCTTTAGAGTGAAGGCAATTCGAACATTAGATAAATGGAATCATTTAACCATAATTGAATCAACAATTGTCAGTAGTCGAGCCATAATTATCTAAAGCGTTGAACATTATTAATGAGAACCTAAGGATCTACTAATCATTAATCGAAACAAGAGCTACCAGCAGCATCGAAGAAAAATTGACAACAATTACGTAGCATAGACCAAAATTTGAGTCGGAAATTTAGCATAGAACATCGTTTCATCAAACCTCCCCCAAAAATGATTAGCAGCGAGTACATAAACGAGAATTCAAGCAGGTTGAAGTTATATATAATTAATAAAACCAAAATTAGACCTTCTAGACGCGGAAGGAATTGATGTAGCGGACAGAGGCGGCTTATCATCCTTGGACTTGGTGCCCGATCGGAGTGGATACCGAAGAAGCTTAGCTGATCCACCTACCTTGTTTCCTGCAAAATACATTCAGACTTTAGTAAAACAAACAGCGTGATTACGTTAAGGCTGCAGAAATTAAGAACTGAAATTGATTACCAGAGACAGAAGATTGATCTTTGGAAGTATCCTCCATGTGATATGTGTTAATAGAACGACTTGAAATTGAGTTTAGAACAGGTACTCGAGGATTGATAGGAAGGATTGGGTGCAATTGGGGTGAAATTAGGGTTTATAGCCTATAAAAGCGACAGGGGGAGTGAGTGATGGGCGGGAATAAGAGTGGTTAATCTTTCAAAACTCAAATTTGTAACGTTATACCCGCTCCTTCTTCTCAAATGTTTGAACTTTTAGGACCCTCTTATTTCCTTATTGTGCCCGTTTACCCGTTACCCCCCACCCCTTCCCCCTTGGGCCTTCCCTCTCTTACTCCCCACAACATTTATTTTTGAGTAAATTACAATAATGGTCCATGTGGTTTGCATGAAGTTGCAATAATCGACCAACTTTTTAAAAAGCCACGAAAATGGTCCAATTTAAAGATTAACTTTCAATAATGGTCCATATGGTTTGTAAAAATATGTAAAAAGACTATTTTACCCTTTTTAATTTTTTTTCATTTTTATTTTAATGTTTTATTTATTTTAATAATTAAAAAAAAAAATACCACACCCCACCCCCACCCCCACCCCCTGCGTCTCTCTCTCTCTCTCTCGAGAGGGGTTGTGGAGGGCGGTGACTGCGTCGACTCTTCCTTGAATGCTGCCGGAGCTGAGAATTTGAACGAGAATCGGGACGGCTTCTGAGGCGGCGATTGCCGGTTTGTTGATTGGTGCTGCTGATAATGTCAAAATTGCAGCGGTGGCTAATTCTCCAATGTTGCTCGTGGTTTGGAACTTGAGAAGCTTCACGAGAGCAGGAATGGCGCCACACGTAACTATTTGTTCCTTGTTTCTGAAACACAGCAATTATAATGATTACCATCTGTAATCCATAATTTGAACTACAAAATTCACAAACCCTACATCGATTGATTTCCTCTAAAACCCTAACATACGATAATTTCATCTTTCAATTTTAAGAATTGCGTACTAACCGTTCGTTTCTTCGTTTCTGGAGGCGAGATTGAGGAGAGCGAGAAGAGAAGCTTCACAAGCATCGTTGTCTTGCGAGCAGAAATTGGAACACATCCGGTGATTTCTACATACGGAAACATCCGGTGATTTTCATGGTTGTCGAGGCTCACACAGGTCCTGATTCTCGACTGGTTCTAGGTCTCGCGATAGTTTTGTGGTGGTTCAGAACCTGATTCGGGTAGTTTTGTTAGAAGGGAAAGAAAAAGACGAGTCGATCAAATCACAACAACTGTGAATCGATCAACTATGAAAAAAGTTCATCATCGTCATCAATAAACCCGATGGTTTTGTGCTGGTACAAAGCAAGCTGTTTTGGGGGAATTGCAATGGCATCTTTCTCTCTCTCTCTCTCTATACTTCACTTGCACCGAACAAATCCATTCAGATTCCTTTGGCCCCAATTTTCTTTCGTTCCATAATTTTCCCGTATACCGTTGCCAATAATCAACATCCAAATTAACATCAAATGCGGAATTAAAGGGGTGAGTCGTTTGAACTCAATTTGACCGGACTAAGCAACCTGGACCTTAGTCGGAACAAGTTCGTCAGAGGTTGTGTGCGAGAGAAATTCCAGAGTTTCCATAGTTCCAGAGTCTTTTGCTTGTGTGTGAGAGAAAGGGAGAGAAGATGAAGGAGGGAGATGGTGGGGGAGGAATTACCAATGCCGGAAAAGGATGGAGTAGATCGGAGGAGGTTGTGATTCATATGCCGGTGTATAGAGAGAGAGAGGGAGAGAGAGAGACGCAGGGGGTGGGGGTGGGGGTGGGGTGGGGTATTTTTATTTTTTTTAATTATTAAAATAAATAAAACATTAAAATAAAAATGAAAAAAATTAAAAAGGGTAAAATAGTCTTTCTACATATTTTTACAAACCACATGGATCATTATTGAAAGTTAATCTTTAAATTGGACCATTTTCGTGGCTTTTTAAAAAGTTGGTCGATTATTGCAATTTCATGCAAACCACATGGACCATTATTGTAATTTACTCTTTATTTTTCCATGAAAGTTACACTTACCTCCCTTTACTTTTGTCAATTCGTAATATTGTAAGTAGCCTTAATTATTATATTATTATATATACAATTTTGGCCATTTAAAATGAGCCGTTTCATCGTTCATTTATGGGTTTTGCTATTTTACGTCATCATATAGGTTTTAAGTAAATGTTTCTAACTAGGTTGAGCCCGTGCTACGCACAGACTGAGTTGAAAGTTTTTTCGTTTGCTAAATATTCTGTTTTCAGATTCGCTATTATGTGGATTTCGTTGTTGACTTTTCTGGTTTGTTTTCTTTGTTGCATTTTTATTATTCTGTTAATACTTTGAACACTGTAAGTTTTTTTGTCATTGATTTCTTGTATTCACTTGCACTCTTTGCAATACGTATTTTATATATTACTGGAAAAAGTAAAAAAACAATTGGAAAAAAGAAAAATCCAAACAAAAGAATTAATCTGGAAAACCGAATAGTTCCATATTTCAAACTCAATCTAAACTTGTACTCTTTGCAATACCTATTTTATGCATTGCTGGAAATAGCCAAAAAACAATTGGAAGAAAGTAAAACTGAAACAAAACGTGGCGGATGGAAGCACTATCAAAGGAAACACATGGCATAATCCGATTGGAAAAAAAGCTCCACCCCCCTTAAAAACGGAAAACCCCCTACCCTCCAAAACCTTCTAGAAACTGGCTTGCAATTCATCTATATAGTAATTGAATATGCATAAGTTTGTTTTGCTTGGTAGATTGTAACTGGATTTTTAAATGGAACCATTGATCTTCGGATCCGACTCCTCACGTTTTTTATACTTTCAATTTTCTTTTCTTTTTCTTAAACTCTTTTTAGTGTTTTCCTTTTAACATTGTAACTGGATTTTTAAATGAAACCATTGATCTTCGGATCCGACTCCTCACGTTTTTTATACTTTCAATTTTCTTTTCTTTTTCTTAAACACTTTTTAGTGTTTTCCTTTTAACATTTTTACCCTAACATTTATTCTTTTGACAAATTTGATTTGCCTTCTCATATTTTTAGCCTAATTTTATCTCATCGTTAAGAAATTGGCACATTCTTTTCTAAACTTTTTTCTTTTACAACTTTCTCCAATTTTCCCTTTGTGCTCTTTTTACTACAAAATCTATATATTTTTGTACAACTTCTTTTTATCAGGACATCCTAATATTTGTTCTAAAATTTTCCAATTTTTCCTCAACTTTGTTTTTTTATGTTTTTAAAGTTTAATAACTTTTATAAAAAAATTGTATTACTTTTATATTTTTCATACTAACTACCAACTTTTACGTGTTTACAATGTTTTTTATAGAATTGTCTCAACACTTCTCACATATTTTTTTTATAGAATTGTCTCAACGCTTTACAAAAAGTTTTACAACTTTTCGTAACTATTTTACTAATTACCAACTATTTTTGTTAACTTTTTTTACAATGTCTTTATAAATTTTGGCAACTTCTTTTTCAAAATCATCCAAACATTTTACTTATAAAATTTACCCAACTTTTTTTCCAAGTATATTTTTGTATTTTTACCAAAACTTAATTTTTTTCACAATTTTTTGTGCAATATTTGTAAGTTTTTAGAAATTCATTTTTATAAAATATTTTTTCCACTATTAAACTTTTAAAACTTTTTATATCTTTGTTGTTATGCATATTTAAATATTTTTACCTTTTTAAAATTCTATTGTAAGTTATGCATTGTGAAATATATACCTAAACTCTATCATCCGATTTCAAAACTACATCGTTGTAATCGTTTTTATGGTCTACAACTTTGTCTAGACTACCGATTAATTATCAAATGTCATCATATTAATGATGTCATCCATGTTGTATATATTTTACAGTTTTATTATTTATAAAATCGTTTTTATTTCTTCACATACCAAAAGGTACTATTACGTATAATTAAACCAAAATTTTATGTAAATTTTCCGCAACATCGTGCGGCACAACTACGCTGGTTTAGAAACAATTGCATCCATTGTGGACTTGTGGTTCAGGTTGCAAATATGTTGATGAATTATTTTACTTTAACGATGTGTTTGGACATACTTTACAAAATAATGATTAGGATTTCAATAATATATTCGGGTTAAAATGACGGGATATTGTCAATTAAACCATTAAATTTATAATCTTCTAACAGTTTTGTTATTTTTCTTGTTTTATCTTATAATTTTTATTTATTTTTTTAGTTTTATCATGTTAAATTTTTATTATTGGGTTTCTGGTTTTTTAAATCGATATTGGCAAAAAGTACTCTTCAGTTTACAATTTTTTATGGTTTGTCCGTAATCTTGTTTTTTTTTTCTAGGTTTACCCTGTAATTTTTATACAACTAATTGATTTTATTCGTTTTATTTTTTTTCCTAGTCCAAGTTGATGCGGCAAGTCACGTCAGTGTATTATAAAATGACAAAAAAAGGTTTAAATGAAACTCAAATTCGAAATCTCTCAAACTAAATACATGCTTGCTACATATGAATTACTTTAATTACAAAATTGTATATAACTAATGCTACTTTAATTGTATTTTAATAACTAATGCTACTTTAATTGTATTTCAAAAGAAAATAAGAAAAGGTTAGTGAGTGCGACAACGCTTGTAAGCCACACATTTAGCCACTTATTTATTTTAAATAATAATCTTAGAAAAATTATATATTAATTAAACTAATAAGCAAATAAGTAATTGTGGTTATTAATTACACCACGACCACCAATCCCCTTCCCGCCCACACCCTCACCTCCACCCCTACACCCACCACCACAACTACCCCCGCAACACCCCACCCCCAACATCACGTCCACCCCAACCCCAACCCCACCTTATTTAAACCTCATCCTACCCCCACCGCACTAGCACCTACCCTACTATACCCACCTTAAGCCCTTACCCCACCGTACATTACCCACCAGCACACCCATCCCATCCCCACCCTAACCCTACCCCACCCACCCCTACACCTAATCCCATACACCCTTACCCTACCCCTCCCCCATCTCCCACCATATCCACATGCTCTTATATGAGTATTATGTGATATATTCACATGTGTGGTAAATGCTTTTTGGCTGAACATAAGGAACGAGTATGAAAATAAACATAAAATTTTGAAAATTTCTATGAAGACACTGAAAGTTTCAAAGACAAAAGATTTCAAAATTACAAAAGATATAATTTATGTCAACAAAAAAATAAAATATAATCGAAATTGCTACAAATACGGTGACCATAATGCATTGGACTTTGATTATTTGTGAGAAAGTAAAATTTTGAATAATGTAAAAAAGTGATGTACAATGATGTTTACATATACTAAGTGTATTATGAAAGGGAAAATTGTCAAAAGTGAAGAAAATATGGAGATTTATGTTTTGAGACCTTTTATTAAGTCATTATGAGACTATTGTTTCATTTAGAATTTAGTTTTAAGGACATAACAACAAAATGAAAAATCGTTAACAAAAAGTGATGTGAAATTAAGGTTATCTTTGAAATCAATTATCTCAAAAAAAAAAAAAGTAAAAGGAATCAGGAAAAAGTCATCAAAATGACTTTTGTAATATTTAAAGTAATAAAAGCATAGGAAATTTTTTTGAAGTCATTTTGTAATTATAACAAAGAATATATGAAGGTTTGAAAATGACCAAAAATTTTCAAATAGATAAATGCTCATGTATGAGGGCCTATAGTGGGAAATATGAATCAATTCTGACCAAGGTTAGTAAAGAGAACTCATAGTGCTCGTGGCCAGCGATCCGTAGACATAAAGATCACAAAATCGGGTTTGATATATGGAAGTTATATCTTTTAAAAAAAACTAAGGGGCTGTTTGGATGAGCGTTTGGAAAGGGCTTATTAACTTATTAGCTTTTTAAAAAGCCAATAAGCCAAAACATGTGTTTGGGTACGTAAAAGCGCTTTTTAAATTGACTTTTTAGCAATCTTTGATAAGTTGTTTTCAAGAAGCTACTCAAACTTGGCTTTTTAAAAGGCTTATGATTTTTTGATAATAAAATGACAATAATTACCCTAATAAATGATGCAACCACCACATAAGCTTACCTAAACACTTTTAAACCTCCTTATCAACTTATTAACTTTTCCCACCACATAAGCTTATCCAAACGCTTTTTTTAAAACTCCTTTTTGAAAAGCAATAAGCTGATAAGCACTTTTGCCCAAAAGTGCTTATGAGCTAAACAAGCTTATCCAAACAGCCCTAAGAAATAATAGAGCTAAATGCTGGAATTTTACTAAGGCGGCTAACAAGAGGGATATTTTGGGTATTCCCTATATTGTTATTTACTATGTCAAATTAAACATGGTGTGTACATTCGTCAAAAAGAAATCGGAGAATGAAAGAAAGCATGAACAAAACGAACAAACACCATCGGGTGTGTTCGATTAGAGACATCAAGCGAGTGAGAGACAATGACAACCTAGGATATTGTCAGACCAACTGAAGCCTCGATTGGCGAAAAAAGTGTTGTTGGAGACGGCAATGACGTCGATGCTGGTCTCGACGACGATGTGTGGCCAGAAGTGGTCTTTTAATCTGATTCCTTGCTATCAACAGCCCAAAACATCTTCATCTTCTACATTTAGACAGAAATTGAAGGTAAAACCTTAACCTAAATTGTAATTGTTTGGGGTTTCTTCAATGCATGTTGAATCGATTATTAAGGTTGTGTTATTTACACTATATGAATCTTAAAATACTTCCACGTATCATTGTGAACTATCAAATGGTTAAAGAAATTACATGTTGGTCAAACTTTGACATTTGTATGAAATGGGGTCTTGAAATATTAAAAGGGACGATGACAAACTCTTATTAGGTCATGTAGATGCAAATGTGAACGAAATAATGGAATTTCTACATGTGTGTAAATGAAAGAACAACTGGATTGTGTTTATTAGTCTTGGATTATATTAAAGATGACTATATATATATATATATATATATATATATATATATATATATATATATATATATATATATATATATATATATATATATATATATATATATATATATATATATATATATATATATATATATATATATATATATATATATATATATATATATATATAGGAAAATGTTCAAATGAGAACCACCAAAAGGTTAAGAACCGTGAGAACCGATATTCACACATCAAGAATAATGTTTTTTTTCGTTTTAATGTTTTTTTCAAACTTGTTTATTATGTGAAAATACATCAAACTTAATAAATTTTATTATTTTTTAATACGTTTTACACTAGTCACAATATAATAAAATTTCTAGTTATTAAACTGTGAATATTATAACGTAAATTTTATTTCTTTAAAACACATCAATATTGATATCTAATAGCAAATGAATTATAATTTTATGTGTTTGGTAATTTAATTTTGATAAAAAAACAAGTGTTAAAAATAGAAAATACAACGTTATTAAAATGTGAATTAGTGGTTCTCACGATTCTCAACCTTTAGTGGTTCTCTTTTGAACCCTTCCCTATATATATATATATATATATATATATATATATATATATATATATATATATATATATATATATATATATATATATATATATATATATATATATATATATATATATACATATATATATACATATATATATATATATATATATATATATATATATATATATATATATATATATGTATATATATATATATATATAGATATATATATATATGATAACGTATGACTTATATAGCCGTATCCAGTCCAATGTGATTGTCAGCAAACCAATCACATCGGACTGGGGGGACTTGATGATATTGGGTCCATCGGCTGACCCGGATAGCATGACAACACGGCTTGACGCCCGCTGGACGACACTACTTGACAGCACGGCGTGGCTGCCAGCCCTGCTCGGCAGCACGGCGTGACAGCCCGCCAGCCAGCCAACAACATTGCTTGGCTGCATCTCCTGGCAGCTAGGTTGGCAGCCTTGCTTGACAGCACTGCTAGCTGGGCCTGAATTGGGCTGGCTCAAGGCCTGGCCTAATTGTCCCCTATAAATAGAACATGAAGGGAGCCCTAGCTCCCTAAGTCATGAGCCTCCACTCTCCATTACCCTCTTCACATACACTACGATGGTTCTCTCCGGCGAGGAGAAACCACCTCATCTCGTATACCGAACTAACTTGATCGTCGGAGTCTGCTCCCAGGGCACACGCCCTGAGACGGTTCTAACGATTATCTTCTCTGATTGTGACTAGGATCCAAGTCGGGAACTTGCTAACGGCACCAACATCAAGACCTCCGATCCAGATCCACCCGATGCCAGATCCGATGTCGCATCAATATATATATATATATATATATATATATATATATATATATATATATATATATATTTATATATATTAATATAATAAAATATATAATATATATTATTATTCTGAAACTTTGAAATTTTCTAATTTAAATTTTAAAAATTTAAAAATTTGATTTTTTTTTTGAAAATTTGATAATTTTTGAAAATTTTGCAAATTCAAAAATTTTGAAAAATTTTGAAAATTTTAAAATTTGAAAAATTGAAAATTTTGCCGTCCAGACCCGTCTAAACCCGATTTTGACCGCCGTTGACTAAATCCGCCTAACTTAACCCCTACCACTAATCATAGGTGGAACCCGTCCGCCTAGCGCCTAACCGCCGCATAGGCGGCCACCTAAGCCGACTTTTACAACACTGATTTACTCAATCTTTTTTTTTGTTGAATTCGAAGATGATACAACATTGACGGATGATATAACATTATTGAAAGATAAAAATATGAATTTGTGTTCAGTATAAGATGCATGTTTGTATTCTCTTTGATTAATCTTCATATTATATATATATATATATATATATACAATTCTTGCCCTTAAAGTGAGCCGTTTACTGTTCATTTTTGGGTTTTGCTATCTTGCGCCATTTTTTTATATATATAATACATATTTGCCAATGATACCACAAGACTTCCATAGCTCAGCTGGGTGAAGAGTGCGTGTTTAAAACCTTCAGCACCTGAGTTCGATTCCCACTCTAATTTCTTTTTATTTTTAATCATTTTGACAAAAAAAAATATTTGCATTAACAAACCCACCCATCTGCCATCTAAAAAAAATCCACCGCATCCTTTTAATTTTTAACCAACACATATTTTTTATTTTTAAAATTTTAAGCTATTATTTATTTTTATTACCAGTTTCACATTTATTTCAATTTTAACTCTTATTATTCTACTTTTGTTTTCAAAAATTTTAGCCAAAGTTTTAGAATAAGCATCCTATTTTTATTGTCAAACTTTTAAATTTTACTACACTGACCCATCTTCTAAACTTTTAATTTTTATATATCACACTTTAATAAAATCTCTAAGTTTTTTTAGAAATTACTATTTTCTCTGACAGTGTATTTTTAATTCTTTTACAATTTATTTTAAAGTTCTTTTAACTTCTTTTAAATTTATTATTACGACGTCCTTATTACGCTACAATTTTTTCCCAATTTTTTTTATATTTTTTTATGTTCTTTAAAAATATCTTTTTAATTGGATGATTTATTTTACAATTTTTTTAACAACTTTGTGTTTTAGGATCACATAGTTTTTTAAACACTTTTTCATTTTTACAAACTAACAAATGAATTTGTAACAAATTTGTTTTAAAGAATTTTGCATTATGGTTTTTTAAATATTTATTTTTTTGGAATTTTTTTCCATAACAAATTATACCGCAGCAACGCGCGGAAAAATACGCTCGTTAAATACATAGACGGACGACAATCAATATCGTCATGAGAACAACATGCTACTCAAAATGTATTGTTGTATACGAATAACTAACAAATAGAAGGAAACCAATAATCAGAGTATGGTACATGCTACTCAAAATGTATTCTGGGCCTGACCCTTCCGTAAACCTCCACTTATCCGTACAATAATCATAAACCCTATGATACTTTTGAGCCCATTTGAGTTTCCTAACGGCCGCCGTGTTGAGTTTTTCTCGGAACCATGGCCGTTTGGTCGAGTTCGATGGGCACGAAATCACGAATATCCTCTCAACGACGACCAAATGCAAGCGTCGGCATTGAAGTTCCGGTACGACGCCGTGAACGGAGCTCGACCTCCAATCGGTCTTCACACGACCTCCCCTCGTTCACTTCTATTTTTCAACACCTACACGAATTAAAATACAAAAAATATAATTATTTTAAAGGCTTACGCTCAACAATCAAAATAAAACAAAACTCATATACCAATCACCAAAAATATAATTATTTTAAAGGTTTACCCTCAACAATCAAAAGAACGAATTGAAGAAAACAAAACTCATATACCATGTTATCACAGAAGTTAATCACAATCGAAATTCACTAATAAAATTGAAACTACAAATGTAAATTGCATTAATACAAATGAAATTACAAAGGAAAACGTACTTGTATGATTACAGAAAATGTAAAACTCGAAATTGAAGATCGAGGCCTGCAAACTGCAGTGTCCTAAGACAGAAATTGCCCTGGTATGGGTCTGTCTTGAGTATACAACAATCAATTCAATATGGAATATTGAATCTGACGAAATGATCTAAGTCCCAAACATCTTGAATTGCTTGAACGAATTTGAGAGAGTTTTTCTGTATGTTCTTGCAGAGAAAATGGCGCCAAAATGGATATATATATGACAGTTGATAACTGTCATAAACTGCCACATGAAACTGTCACGAAATTAATTATTAATTAAAAAATTAAATAATTTCGTGAATGGGTCAAAAAGGATCTAAATTTTATCAATTAGACCATTTAATGTGTATATATCCAAGCTTTTTTTGGTTAGCCCAAGACCATTTTCCAAGCCCACACCCATGTCCAACCCATAATGCCCAAGTTGTTCCATTTGATGAGTTAGAAAGGGATTGGCTTATAAGGTCATAAAAGTTTCATTCCTCCTCCTATTTGGGACAAACCCACATATGGTAAATTAGCATAATCAAAGTTCCAACATACCAATCACCAAAAAACTAATCCAAAAAGTTGACATGTCTATCTTCAATTTCTTATAATACAGAGAGTCAGATATTAAGTATCGTGGAGGAGAAACCAACAAAAAAGAAATATACAAATTTATCTGACTTAAGTGGCTCAAAAGATAAATATACTTCAAGCACAACAACTAAAAAAATGAAGGGCAACACACTAATCTTTTCCAATATTGCATGGTAATCACTATTATAAAACAAAAGCATGAATTGCGAGTCTTTTTTATCTATTGCCCAGATGATCGTGAGAAATAGACATGCACAAACACCTACACACAACACAAGATCAATTAAATATAAAAAAACCCGAAAAACTGCACACCCGTTGAAGCATCCAGCATTAACATCCAATTAACCAAGAACTTCCAAAATCCGAACAATTCCGAGATACTTCAAGCATCCGACATTGACATCCAATTAACCAAGAATCCTTGAAAAACTGAAATTAAAAATATTAGGAAAAAAATCGAACCTTTTAGGGCTGAAATCGGAATATAATATCGAGATGGTGATTCTGTAATTCCCGTTGATTCCTTTTCCTGGGTGTGAAACTTGGCCAATGAGAACAAAAACACACACACACCATGTGTGTGTTCGTGATCTGGAAAAACAGAGAAAGAGACCGGGAGGCAATGGTGCCACGCTTGGAGACGACTGTGGTGGTGGAGGTTGCTATCGATGGCGGAAGGAGGCGAAATTGTGCTGACGGTGCCACGCTTGGCACCCACCTTCGTTTGCTTTATAAATAAAAACATTGTCCCATAAAATTTTCCATACACAGCATCATCTTCAATATTAGCAAACACCGATCACCTTCAAACCATTACCCATCGATTCACTACATACCTCCCACCTCTCATAGCCCCACTGCCGCCAATCCTAATCACATGCATTATTATATCATGAAACCCTTTCACCATAACCGGCCCCACCTCATTACATACCTCCCAAATTTCATAGCCCCACTGCCGCCATCACAACTCTATATGCTCCAATTAAGTCATCCTCACCAAAACCCACAAAACCTTTTGTCAGCGAAATCGTAACCCTCATAAGAAAGTGACTGTCCACCACGACTCCACCCAAACCCTTCATACGTATTCGCAAATACCGAAATCTTAAACATCTCCACTGCCCCCATAATCATAAAATACATGCACACACAAGCCCATACGAAATCCCATACCCATACCCTTGCATAATTTGAATCGACCCACTTTTCCTCCTACACCATCCTTCCCTTGTTACATTCTTGAACCATTCACAAGTCCCCTTCCAAAATCTCATAATCGGTACATGGACTTTTGTAACCGGGCCTTTTTAATAGTTAGTTTCTGGCCGGGTCCAAGCCAAATTTCGTGAATCGCTTCCTTTCTGTACCTAGTGTCGAGATTTTCTTTATCTCATTTTAGTAATTTGGACATCAATATAGGATCTAGGTTAGTGTTGACTTGTCCTCGCTCCTCAGCCTGCTTTTACACATAACACATAGTATTTGTCCATTAAATCAATCAGATTTGGTGTGATGTTGATTTTATTAATTTAATTAAAAATATTGGATTTAATTTGATATATTCGTATACGATATTGATCCGAAAAGGTATATGGGCAGTGCACTCACTACAATCAAGAAGAATTCGACGACATCAAGATTCTGAAGATCTAGGTACAAGATCAAAAAAGAACACAACCCAAACAATCAATGTACAAATTGAAAATTAATATAACTGATAAATTTTATGATATTTTGTTTTATTTATCTTTGAAAACTTATAACACTCTCATTGCATTAGTTGTATCACATACATGCTTGAATCCGGCCATCTCGGAGTTATGGGATCCAAGATATCGTAATGTGTCACAAGATTTTTATTTTGTCGATAATTTTACGTACGCCAGACAATCATTTAAACCATTTATTAGATCAGCCATTTCATTAACAAACTGCCAAAAAAAGCGTATTAGCTTTATTATAACAAAATAAACTATGACTATTTGTAGTATGGAAATTCTTCGAGAATTAATCCCTTTATTACATATTATAATGGTCAACTGAGCAAATTAAGTAAGTCCATTTATCTTAATGAAGTCTGAAAACTCATCTTCTGAGGTAAGATGACAAAAAAGACCTTAGAAATTACCTAGTACAATCCTACATTGTAAGAAGAAAAAGGAAGAAATGGTAAACTGTGTAGAATATGATATATGACTTAACTATTGCGATAATAAACTCCTTATGATGCTAGCCTGAGTCGAATCAGTATTCTCAAGCAACTCGGAGAGCCGCTCACTTAAATCGTCAACCTCTCGATGCAAGCTTCTGATGTAGTTACATGTCTCTTGTAGCACTTTTGACGCCGATACCTACATTTCTTTAATATTAGATAACATCATTGTTGTGTGTGTGTGTGTGTGTATATATATATATATATATATTAATTACATGACATATAAACATTATCATTTCTAATTCTTTGAAAATTGAAATACGTGTATGTATGAGTGTACATATATATTAAAAGATATTTATCTAATATATGAGTGAAATGCACCAAACATTACAAATAATCATTGTTCTTTGAAGATACAAACACTAATATATATATTTATTTGATAAAGTTATTTGGTCCACATCGATGGATGTTATCGATTATGACATACGGCTATAATACTAATTGACCCCGAATTTGTTGCGGGTACTTGGAAATTGAGTTTAGAAATCATTGTAAATCTTTTATTCAACATAAAAAAAAGATTACGTTCTAAATATTATATATGATTTTAACTTTTGAAAAAAAAATATTTAAAAAACAACAACAAATATTCGTTTCTATTATACTTCACTTTAACTTCGAAGCAACATTAAAACTTGCTAAATTTATAGGAAAATGTTGATATATCACAAGTAATGGTATTTTTGAAAGCTAAAACCGAGTACAAAAATTGCGATCACTTGGATTGGTATTGATACCTTATCAGAGCGACGATTGCGGATTTCAGGAAGAAGTTGTTGTAACTTGGAAACGAGATCGTTGATTTGGTCGTCACTGATTCTTGAGGTCGTTGATTGTCTTGTTCTTGATCTTCTAGTGGACATGTTTTTTGCTTTTTGCTTCTTGTTTTTCTTTTAATTTATAACAAAAAAAATTAATGGAAGAAGTGGGATGGAAAGATATGGAAGATGAAGAAGTGCATGAGAGAAACCTATGGGCTTAGCTTCTATTTAAATACCCTTCCACACCACCCTCCACGTTCCTACTTATAATAACAAATAAAAATTTATTTTTGAAAATGTAGCATATCCTTTAATAGAATTAATAATTGTGAATCATTTTCTCATGAATATGTTATTTGGATCATGCTTTATCTTTAATATGTCATAAATGAAAAATAAAACTTTTCACATAAAATTAAAATAAGTCTAACAAGTCGCAATCAAAAAATTACTGCATATTTCAAGTGAACACCATTTGTTTTGACAGAATAATAACCACTTGGAATAAAAAGAATTGTAATAGCACTTGGAATAAAAAAAATTGTAATAAAATAGAAAAATCATCAACAGTATGTTAAGCATACGCATCAATTAACTGACTAATATTTCATTAATTTGAATTTATTTCGCAAATATAGCTCGCAAGAATACAATCAGGACAAGTTGATAATATAATTGTGGTGCTATTACTCGTGAAGCGAAAAAAAAAACAATAAGATCACTACTAGCTCATGGTCATTTGCATCGATCATCTCTTTACAAAAGGGGATGTTTGAATGATATTTGACATCCAAACTTAATCATTTTAATAAATAATTTTATAGAAAATCTAAATAGGTCTCATATTAAAATAAAACCAATGGCTCGTTATTATGACGCATTTTATGTTACTAATATAAACTAATTAACTGAATATTCAAGTCTTATGATAAATAAGTATACAAATTCAAAAGTAAAATTGGAAAACATATTTATCGCTCTAAAAGAATATAACTTGATCGTAATTTTTGTGATGATAATACAACATTTTCTCTTTCAAAAAAACTTCATATTCAATCCTAGTAAAAAAAAGTTAGAGCTTGTGTTTATAATTTATATATAGCCGAAAAGGGGGAACAATGTAATGTGGGAGAGAGTTGACCAGTCAAATGAGTTGACAGTACAAGAATAGTAAGTACTTCACATGACACGTAGCCCCTCTAAGGAACAACCCCACTACCCTCCCACCGACCTCCTATATCCATCGACTTATCATTTTTGTTTGAGATGTATATATCTCTTTTTTTTTTTACTGGGAGATGAAAGGTCACGACTGGACGGAAGTGAGGAGAAGAAGATCGGCGACCACGGGGAGATACAATCAATCGGAAATATCTACGTACTTCGTTACCAACTTTCCAGATGACACGCAGAAAGGCGAATTATGGAAGAATTTCGAGAGGTTTGGAAGGATTATCGATGTGTACATGGGAACCAGGAAAGGGAAAAGCGGGCAGAACTTTGCGTTCATTAGATTCAAAGGAGTAGCAGATGACAAGGAAATGGAGAGAATAATCTCAGGAGTAAAAATTCGTGGGAAGACTCTGTCGATAAACATAGCAAGATATGATAGGAACCGGATGGAAAAAACGAAAGAACCCCAAAGAAGAAGGTATGACCCCCCGCCAAAAACTTTCCATGAAAACCGCCTGAGAGACCACCGATCGTTCGCTGAAGTACTAAAGCCTGGAAGAATGCCGGAGGAACCAAGCGACTATTCGCCTCCCATTCGTCTAAAGAAAGATGCAGGAATATTCAACTGGGCAAGTCACACCAGTCTCATTGGGGAAGCACAATCAATTATTCACTTGGGGCATCTGCCGAAGTTACTGCAGGATGAAGGTGAGAAGGTACAAGAGATCAAATATCTGGGTGGATTAAAGGTTTTGCTGCTGTTTACTAACTCAAACGCCGCCAAGGAATTCCTGGAGGATGAAAATAGATGGTCGGAGAGTTTGAAGAGAGTATGCTGGGGAGATCAGGTCGACCAAAGATTTGAGCGGATCGCATGGATAAGAATCGTTGGACTTCCGATCAGTTGGTGGAGTAATGAGAATTTTGAGTCGATAGCAGGAAGATTTGGATCGATTATTGCCCCGTACGACGATATCTTTCACCGAGTTGACTTATCTATGGTAAAGATCGGCATCCTTACGGCAAGAAGAAATCGCATTAACGAAGAAGTGATGTGCTCCTTTGAAGGAAAAAATTGCAAAATAGGAGTAGTTGAATTCGATGACGCAGCATGGTTCCCATTTAAATTTGAGTCTCAGGAGGATGAAAACTTATACGGATTCACAGACGAAGACGAGGAAGAGGATGAGGAGGATGGAATCTCAGATACTTGGGAAGACAAGCATGGAAACGATATGGAAGAAGGTGAGATTCGTTCGGACGAAGATGAACACATGAAGGAAGATTCAGGGAACAACGGGATGTGTGGGGACCGGCCACTGGTCGGCGATCGGAGGATTTCCGACGAGCAGGCGAACGGTCATTGCGTGTCATCGATTAACGCAATTGATTCTGAATCGCGAATCGAGGAGTCAGTCGATGAGGAAAATCACGTTGATGCCTTGCACGCGAACGAGCCAACTCAACCCATTGGGGAACATGTCCAAAAACCGGCGAGTCGATCCAAACACAATTCCAGTGGGCCCCTTGGTGGGCTGGTCTCCTCTGGCTGTTTTGGCCCATTCACCTCACCATTAGCCCCAATTCAAAACCGGATAGACCCTGCAGACCCGATATTCGATGCCGGTGGATCCTTGGGGAAAAGACGAAGATTAGACAAAATGACTCGGAAGACGCAACACATGGAAAACGCCCCTAGTATCGATCTAAATAGATGCTTCAACGAACAGGCATCCATCTCTACAGTGTCAGGAGCAAATTCGACGAGCTTGGAAGCAAGAAAAACAGTGGAGGTCGGAAAGCAGCTAGGGTTTGAAATCGAAGTAAATGATCCCATCTTGCTGGAAGTGTTGGGTGAACATGGTGAAAATCAAAACCCCCAATGAAGTGTCTAAGTCTAAATGTTCGGGGGCTGGGTGAGAATTATAAAGTAGCGTGGGTGTGTAGACTAAAAGAGAAATACAAGGCATCGTATATCGGGATTCAAGAAACTCAGTTGATTGATTCAGATAACTTGGATGTGAAAGGCTGCTGGGGCAGGGGGGAGTTTGATTCGATTGCAATACACTCATCGGGAAGATCAGGTGGCTTATTAAGTATATGGGATGCTAGTATCTACAAAGTGAAAGAAGTTATCAAAGCAAGAAATTACTTAATCACCATAGGTGACTGGTTAGGGCTCCAAGGTGAGACGATTTTTGCAAATTTATATGGTCCACAAACAATCGCAGAGAAGAAGAAGCTGTGGGAAGAAGTGCTCGAAATAAAAAACAATAAGAGGGGAAACTGGATAATTTTTGGAGACTTCAATGCCGTAAGGCGTCCCGATGAAAGATACAATTCGCAATTTTGTCAGTGTACGGCGAACGCTTTCAATCGGTTTATTGCGGAAGCTGAATTGCATGATGTTCGAATGGGGGGTCACCGTTTCACGTACTTCTGCCAGAGGGAATGTAAACTTAGCAAACTCGATCGATTTCTTGTAAGTCAATGTCTGATTAATGCCTTTCCTCTTATGTCCGCCATTGCCCTTCCTAGAGAATTATCAGATCACTGTCCCATTCTATTGCAATCCAACCCCGAAACCACCGATTTTGGCAAAACTCCATTCCGCTTTTTCAACTCTTGGATGAAGCGGAAGGATTTTGATGTGGTGGTCAAATTGACATGGGCGAAATTCAGGGGATTTGGCACCCCCGACAAATACTTTATGGCGAAGTTGAAATTCCTTAAAAACGAAATCAAGAAATGGCGGTCAACGGAATATTCTAAGGAATCAGGCGAGTTACTTTTGATGAAAAATAGAATGAAGGACATTGACTTGGCTGCCGAACGACGAGATCTTCTTGATTCAGAAATCACCGAGCGGAGGGAATGTTTTAAAAAAATTTCGGAACTTGAAAAAATGGCTGCGCTTGATATCAAACAAAGATCTCGTATCAAATGGATTACTGATGGCGATGAAAATACCAGCTTCTTCCATGGCTATGTGAACAACAAGAAGCAGAAAAATCGAATTCAGGGGTTAAATATAAGCGGAGAGTGGTGCACCGATGCAGACAGGATAAAAAAAGCGACTTTTGATTTCTTTAAGGCGAAATTCGAAGACAAATGGAAGACTAGACCTCTGCTAATCAGTCCATACTTTCGATCTCTTGACCCCGATGACAGTGCAGGTCTTGAGTCCCCGTTTTCTCTAGAAGAAATTCGTTCGGCGGTGTGGGATTGCGGGGCTGAAAAAGCTCCCGGTCCTGATGGTTTTACGTTTAAATTCGTTAAAACATATTGGGATCTGATAAAAGGAGACGTATTCAGATTGGTGAAATATTTTGAAGAAGTTGGACATTTGGAGCAGGGATGTAACTCTTCGTTCATCACTTTGGTGCCGAAATCAAAAGACCCGCTTCATTTAAAAGATTTTCGTCCCATTAGTTTAATTGGGTGCATTTACAAAATTATTGCGAAGACCCTTGCGAATCGGTTGAAAAAAGTTATTGGGAAAACAGTTGATAATGTACAGACGGCATTCGTGGAGGGCAGGAATATTCTTGAAGGGCCACTAGTGGTAAACGAATTATGTTCATGGGCAAAGAAGAAGAAAAAGAAAATTTTGCTGTTTAAGGCCGATTTTGAAAAAGCCTTTGACACGGTTAATTGGAGATTTCTTGATAATATCATGGCTCAGATGGGGTACGGGGAAAAATGGAGATCATGGATTACGGGATGTCTTCGTTCAGCTAAGGCATCCGTCCTAGTGAACGGTTCACCAACGGCGGAATTCAATATGGAAAGGGGAGTAAGACAAGGGGATCCACTATCTCCTTTCTTATTCATTTTAGCAATGGAAGGTCTAAACGCGGTGATGAAATCTGCTTGCGACAAGGGGCTCTTCACTGGTGTCAAGATTCCGAAAGACGACTTGACGATTTCCCACTTATTCTACGCAGACGACGCGCTGTTTGTCGGGGATTGGCGGAAATCAAACATCAAGAATCTCGCTAGGATTCTTAGATGTTTTCATGTAACCTCGGGGCTTAAAGTTAATTTTCAAAAGTCGAAAGTCTTTGGTATTGGGGTTAACCCAACTGAAGTTTCGCAATGGGCTGCTCCCCTCGGTTGTGCCCCGTCTCGTTTACCTTTCTCCTACCTTGGGGTCCCGGTGGGTGCAAACATGCGCCTCAAAAAATACTGGAAGCCGGTGGTCGATAGGTTTCAAGCTAAGTTGTCGATGTGGAAGGCGAAGACTTTATCCTTTGGGGGGCGTTTAACCTTAATTAAAGCAGTTTTGGGGAATCTCCCCACGTATTATTTTTCGTTATTCGTGGCACCTTTGGGGGTCCTAAACGAACTAGAAAAAATCAGACGAAACTTTCTATGGGGCGGCAACGAGGAGAAAAGGTAAATACATTGGGTCGCTTGGGAGAAGGTGATAATGGAAAAAGATTCCGGTGGACTCGGGGTAGGATCGCTCAACGCATTGAATCAAGCGCTGATCCTAAAATGGTGGTGGAAATACAAGGCGGAAACCCCAACAATTTGGACTCGGGTCGTTAGAGGCATTCATAATTTAATTAATAAACCAGCTAGTCGTCTCTCAACAAAATCTATCCCAGGCGTTTGGAATAATATAGCTGGTATTTCAGAAAATGTTGAAGCAGGGGGTATAAAAGTGGAAGACATTTTTGTTAAACAAATTGGATCCGGGAGTAGCACTCTGTTTTGGCTGGATAAATGGATCGGTGATGCCCCATTGAAGTTTAAATTTCCGGCCCTATTCAGTATTGAGTCTAGGAAAAGAAGTTTGGTTTCGGAGAGACTCTCAAGTGCAGGACTATCAGGCGAGTGGAGATCGAATTTACACACCTCGATTCAAATTCAGGAGCTAAACCTTCTCACTGATCTAATGAGGTCAGTCCGTCTTGATAACTCGTATGATAAATGGCATTGCACTCTTGATTCTGGCGGAGTTTATCAGGTTGATTTGATGAGGAGATTACTAGATAAACCCTTAAATTCAGCGACGGGAGTTACAATTAATTGGATCCCAGAAATTCCGATCAAGGTCTCTTGTTGTATTTGGAAGGCGAGCCTAGGGAGACTTCCCACAAAAATCGAATTACATAGGAGAGGAGTAAAAATGGAGTCGACATCATGTGGACAATGCGTAAATGGTGAAGAAGATATGAATCACCTAACAGTAACCTGTCCGTTTGCGAAAAAAATTTGGGAGAAGATTTTTTGTTGGTGTAATATTGATCCTGGTCCAATCAACTCGGTAGAAGAAATAATTGCATTGGGATCAAATTGGGGAAATTGTACGAAACAAAGGAGACGTCTGATATGCATTTTATATGGGACAATTTGGTGGATTTGGAAATCGAGGTGCGATAGATTATTTAAAGCTGCGTTTATCTCCCCGGCGAAAATTATAGACGGTGTCAAATCCTGGGTTTATAATTGGTTGAAATTTAGAGGTGCAAAATGTAGTAGTTCATGGGAAGTTTGGTGTCAATTCCCTTTTTCTGTTCCTTAACCTGTTGTTTGTCTTTTATGTTTTCTGTTCCTTTTGTACTCTCCCACTTCTAGCTGCTTGCTAGTTGTGTTTTTGTGTTGTTTGCTAATGAATTTGCCGGTTTCCAAAAAAATGTATATATCTTTTTATGATATTAGGCCATCTTCAATGTAAGGTTAGATCAACAGAAGCGGTCAACCCGCATACCATGCGGGACATCGTCTCGGTTGGTGGATGATCGCAGGGTGTGATTTGGGTTAAGGTCCTGATGCCACACGGTATTACATATGCAATTTTCAAAACATCTCTCACCCCCCTCTTCCAACGGCTACTTTTGCAACGGTTAAAAAACTAATTTTTTTTCCTAAATTTAATTCCATATATACACACCTATTAATTTACATAACACCTAACCAACTAGCCTATTCAAATACCAATTTTTAAAATGTATTCGTCGTCGTCTTCAACTTCATATTTTAATCATTGTTCTTAAAAAGGTTTACATTCTTTTTTAGTTTTGGTCAACATGAAATTGGTCCTTTTAAAAAAATATCTAACAGCTTGGTTGTTAACTTAGACAACGCATAGACCAAAATCATTAAGATTTTTCAAAATAAAGACCAAATTTACGAGATAAAATTTTTTGAAACCAACATTACAAAAATCAGCTATACCTCAGGACTAAAACTGTAATGTACCCTTATTATTATCTTTAGTTATTGATTAAATTTGTAAAAGAAAATTTTAATTGTTCTTTTCACTGCAAGTAAATGGGTCGGAAAAAACCTGATTGGTTAATCATGTGGTAAAAAGATCATTGCTTGTGTTTTGATGCACTGTAAGTTTGCTGGCACCTTGCTAGCTTTCGAATTAGGTATTTCACTATTTCATCGTTAAAAAAACATATCCTAATTGTTTCCTTTTAAGTTAAGTTTTTAAGTTTTAGTTTTCTTACCCGTTAAAGATAAATTTAGCCAAAATTGATTTACCATTAAAATAAAATGGCAAATTTGTCTAATCCACTCATGTGAATAAATAAATAAATATAAATATATATATATATATATATATATATATATATATATATATATATATATATATATATATATATATATATATATATATATATATATATATATATATATATATATATATATATATATATATATATATATATATATATATATATATATATATATATATATAGGGAAAAAAAGAATCTTGATATTTAGGTATTTAAAACTAGTGAAATAGAATAACACATGATTGAGACACTTGCTGAAATCGAAAAGGTGGGAGATTCGATCACTAGGGAAAATACAAACAACTTGATCGAGATTTTAAATGAAAATATATATTTTTTATCGTCATTGATGCATTGGATCCATAAAATAGCTCAAATTAAAGTTAAAGTTGCTAGTATAGAATTGCAAATACATCCAAGTATTTTAATTTGGAATCCATTCGAGCCAGTTTGAGTCGAAATTACCCGAGTTTTGGTATAAAATTGAGCTAAAAACTTACCACAAGTTGACTTGAGCTTCTAAAGATTCGATGTAGATTTTTATTGAACTTTAATTTTAGATCCTATGACTGTAATTATAATTTTGGGTCGACTCGGATCAATTATGCACTATTAAACATTTTTTTTGTTCTAGATGGTTTTAATTTATTCAAACTTTGTGTGAAACTTACTTTATCAATCATAATTTTGATGAATATTTTTCAGTTGGTCCAGCCACGGCCGGCATGGAGGGGGTGCGGGAGGTGCGACCGCACAAAGCCCATGTTGTGAAGGGCCCAACACGATACTATGACTAATTCGTCTCTAATCTATTGCTATCGGTCTCTATTTTGTCGCTAATTAACGCAATTTTTCTGTTTTTAATTTGTCGATTATAGTTTATAATGGTTTACCAATTGTCGAATACTGTTGTTGTATTAATGAATTTTATTTAGATATAAAAAAACTATATTTAGAAGTCCATTTTTTATAACTAAAGCGGGAGGTGTGACCGCACAGTGTTTTCAAATCAACATACCGGCCCTGGTCGAGCCATTCTCAAGGACAAGGAGAGACTACCTTGAATCGAGTTTCGACTCAACTTAGCATCATCAAGCCACACACGAGTTCCAAAATGGGTTTAAACATGTCTTATTCATAAAATAAAAAAAAAAAAAAAAAAAAAAACGTTACATCCGTGGGTTTTAAGTCAAACATAAATCATGAACTTTGATTTAAATAAATAAGATATAATTTTAATTAATATTCTTTATATCAAAATTTCAATCTAACATGCTTAAACCATATGGCGTCATGTTTAAGCAGGAATACCTTTTCCAATATCTTCCATCGTTAAGTTAATTTTTACGAGTATAAAAAGTATAATTAGTTTTATTTTTAATTACTAATTTAGTTATAAAAATTAATAATAATCGAGAACATATATTAGAATATTCCAAAAAGTTTTATAATATCATAATTTGCTGATATCAAGTTAATTCTCATTCTTTGAATTTAATTCATTAGAATGAAATGAGTTGATGAATGACAACCAATCTGTTTATATTAGCTTAAATTACTCGACTCTTTTTCAAAATTATAGCATTTCATTGGTAATTTCTAACGAAATTATAAGTATATAAAGTTGCTGTTGTGTGTGTATGTATTACACTATTATGTATGTAAGGTTTTGAGGTAATCAGCGTGGAAGACGGGGGCACATGAGTTTGATCCAATGCCCAGTGAAGCTGTACTTGAAGTCACGAGGAACCCTAATTTATTAAACTTATATATATATATATATATATATATATATATATATATATATATATATATATATATATATATATATATATATATATATATATATATATATATATATATATATATATATATATATATATATATATATATATATATATATATATATATATATATATATATATATATATATATATATATATATATATATATATATATATATATATATATATATATCATCGCTTAGCATATGCTAAACTGATACAACGATACCGTTACAATCTTAAGAACCATATAATATCTGTTAATTAAATCATTTATCTTCCCGATGCTTAGATGATTAATGCATGAACGTGTTCCATATATTTTCTCAGTTTTAATTATCTTAGAAAATATTTAATTACGTGTGTTTACTATGATTTTAAATAAGTATACATATATATTCGATCTGTAAGATACGACCAAGTGTGAGCTCTGTTTGTACGTCGGCTAGGGTTTTATTTATATGTTAGTTACAGTGATGACCGACCGATTTCGAAATGCATGCAAAAAGTCCATATGTGCTTAAAAAAACCAAGACAGACAAAAGGAGTTGGAAAGCGATGCACGTGTGTACACCATTTTTTAACACACAGCATCTTCTCTTCTCTCCATGCATATATATTCAAAGGGTTAGCAGCAATCGAGGTGGGGTGGGAGGTGGATGCCTTTTGTCCATGTATTTATTAATCAATCTTCCCGTACCCATAGGCATTAAGATAACTACTTCCAACACATATATAATACACACACTTTTTCTCACATATATATACACGTACAGATATTTTTACATATGATGACATGGTTTTTCTGAACCTGTTATTAGTCATTTCAAGGTGAATCGGTAAAAAACAAGAGTGTGAAGAAGAAGAACCCTGCAGTTCTAATATGCCCATGACGCAAATTCGATTAATGATGAACATAAAAGCCTTATTTGCGATTGGTAAAAGATGATGTAATATGTTGCCCGAATTTTATGACTTTAAAAGTAGTATCTTGGATGCTTGGTTTTCGTCTTTTTCTAAGAAGATGTTTATGACTGGACGAGTATCGACTCCCATGTGAACATATGTGTCTGTTGGCCAAGTTGACGGGATCCCATTAAGTACTGAAAAGACAACATTAATTGCTCAATAAATATTGTTGATGGTTTTTTTACTGTCGGTCGAACGTCATCCGTTGTGCTCCGACATTTTGTAGTAATTGGAAAAACACCACCTTATAAGACAGCAAAATTTAGAAAGTCAATATTTATAATTTATCGTCAATATTTTCACGTTTGCATTAATTAGAAAAAATCGAAATGTCAACGTAAAACTCGATCAATTATTATCCAATAATTCATATATTACCAAGACATTCTACTTTGGGCTCGGAAAGGTTTTGGGTTATGTATGGGCTAATGCACTATGCGTGTTCATGACTTAATTAACCAAACGGGAGTCCGGGGGGTTGATGTGTACTGACTACTTCGTAGTGCGTAGTGTGTTGTACAAACACATGCATGTGTGTGTCAATTTATGTATGTATGTATTGTATTACTGTTGCACAAAAGAAACCGAATTTTTTTTAAATCGAAAAAAGAGGAACTGGTTTTTTGATAACCGGTTCTCTAATAACTGGTTTTTAATAGGTTTTTTATCTTCGAAAAAAGAGGAACTGGTTTTTTGATAACCGGTTCTCTAATAACTAGTTTTTAATAGGTTTTTTATCTTAAATCGGATCAGTTTTTTACCTCGGTTTTTGTTCCGGTTAACCGAACCGAACCGGTTAAACAACCGAAAAAAACCAGTCCAGAAGTCTATTTCATTTAAAAACCCCAACCAAAACCGGTTAGGTTTTAACCAAAACCGATTCTTAAAAAAACCGAACCAGTTAAAAATCGGCTTTTGTGCACCTCTAATATGTATTAGATATTCACACTATGTTATGGTATGTTAAATTTTTGGCTAATCTAAAAAAATAAGTTTTTACAAAAGTTTGATTTTGATATTGTATTATTTCTTTTCAATTAAGACACTAAGTTTTAAAAAAATCGATTTTGAAACTAACTTTTTCAGTTTGTTTCAATGTGGACCATTTGATCGGTCAACAAAATTATCAGCTGGCATGCATGGTGATGCATCGGTCTTTGATGGCGAAACGCTGACATGATATGATGGCGTGACACTTTTTGTGACAACACTTTCTAGGTGTCAAAATAATAATAATAATAATAATAATAATAATAATAATAATAATAATAATAATAATAATATAGTTACTTCATTTAAAAAACATAGCTTCAAAATCAAATTTTTATGAAAACTTAATGCATTTTTGGAATTTACTCTACTAAAAAGCAGTTTAAAAATAATTAGTCTAATACCAATTGTTATAGATATAGTGATGTTATTCAATATAGTAATATTGATGATTAAAATGGTGATTAGCTAATTAAATAGAAATTATTGTCGGGTGTGGATCGTCTGTGCTAGGTCTATAAATCGAGGCAAACCAACACGCTGCAGATGAAATAACTCCAAAAAACGTGTGGAACAACTTTCACAGCCGCCAAGACACAAAAATATAATGTGGTTCGGTCCAAGATGATCTACGTCAACTGACAATGGAAGTATTGTTATTTCCTAGCTTGGGAAAAAAAATACAAGTTACAAGGTTGCAAATATTGATTCACTCTAAGACAAACACTACCATAATCTAGAGATGGCACTCACTATATATAATATCAGTTAACATCATGAACCATATTTATAGAGGACATGCCCTCAACCCTACAACCACCCTAGAGGTAAGGTCCTCTCGACCAGATCCTGAAATATCCACTAACAAGATATTGTACCATGCTCCTTGAAGTCTGCACCATCCGTAGTCAACCATCATTATTGCATCAGAAGTTGTCAATCTGACCAATCCAAGACTTCTTCGGTCAGTCACCTCCTTCATCTAGGGACCACCTCGGATACATACATCCTCAGTCCATCTCTCCTTCGGTTAGAAGGGACTTATCCGATGGTGAGCTGGTTCGGACGAGGGGATTCCCTAAGATGTGAACTGCCTCGGTCGTGAACCTCCTCGGTCTCGGAGCGCCTCGGTTCACTCCACCTGCCAGTACACACTAACTCCTGATAGGAATGATTACCACTGCATCACCACTTCAGCTGGTATATATTCTATCACCCTTTTTCACTAATCAATTTGTTACCAGATTCAATACAACCTCTTAAAGACAACCTACGCTCTGCGGCCTCCTTAATCCAAGTCTTTGGACAAAACATTGGATTGACCGGAGTTACAGCTACGACCATAAAGCGCTTCTGCTGATTTGACCAAAGTCTTCTTTTGACCCCAGCCAGTAGGCTGTGCCTCGGTCAAGAGCGGAGTGTCCGCTTCGGTCACAGTATGCTTCAATTCAGAGTCATGAATCTGAGTTACACTTACAATTCTTTCTAACTTTTTATGATATAGTTAGCAATATTGATTATTAAAAATAGCAACCAACTGTCATATTTCTATAATATAAAAACCATTATTAGAATATGTATTATTTTCATATTATATCTTTAGAAAATCGTCTAACTTTTAATTTGGTTTAACCATCATTGGGGACTATAAACTTGTGGTTTCTTAATCTTTCGCCACATGAAACATGGATATGCCAATGTCATGCATAAAAGAATCCATCCAAGAAAATATTTTCGTAGGTGCATGCTCTTTCTTTTCCTTTTAACTATCATATGCATGCATTCAATCCTTTATATATGTATTGCAAGGTTTGTCCATTTGAAGTATATACAAGAAAACCCTCAAATCGATTATTTCTTTTATGATTTCATGGGTTTTCTCATAGATCAAATGATGTTAATTGGGGGAAACGTCTACAAATATCATATTTAATGTATGTGTGGAAAAATAAGATTCTAGAGCCGTAACATTGTAAATTAGATAAATGGTAGTAATAAATTAAAAGAAAAGGTGTGTCCTTGCCGGAAAAAGAACCATTTGTAGAAAAATCTTAGACTAAATTACAAAAATGGTTCATATGGTTTACCACTTTTTAATGGATATGGCATGATAGATCTATTTTTTCCCTTTTCATTTATACAACGAGGCGTGGTCACATTTTGGTTTGTAAGTTATCTAATAAAATGATAATGTAACATCTCTATTTTTCAAAAATGTAAACATTATGGTCTGCAAATCGTTTACAAAGTAAATACAATTTCAGTTTGCAAAATTTTAAACATCAACCATATTTTTTGTTAATGGGTGTTACAAATTCCATATCACAAACCATAGTGGAAGCATAACGTACTAGTTCTTCTAACTAAAAGATCCATCTTCCAGCAATTTATTTATCTATTTCTTTATCCCTTAACCTAAAATATATGACATCATAAAAAAAAATACGTAAGACATAATATCTCGTGAGTCTACATGGGTTTAGGGGTGAGCAAAACCCGAACCGCAACAAAAAATAACCGAAAAAACCGCAAAAACCGAAACCGAAGCAAAAACCGATGGTGTGGTTTATACTTTTACAAAAACCTCAAAATTGTGGTGAGGTGCGGTTTTTACTTTTGGAAAAACCGCAAATAACCGAACCGCACCGATTATCATGCATTAAATAATTATATAATATATATTATTTACTTATTGTTAAGTGTAAATATAACATTATAGTTTAAATAAAATAGGGATTTTGAACGACAATGTCATTTTGAATTTTGATAGTGGCAATTTTATTTGTCATTTTCACAAATTGTAAGTTATAAACTTTAGTTGTTTCATTATTTACTATACTAAGTACAAAGAAACAAATGAGTTCTATTTTGTATTTTGATAGCGGCAATATACTAAATATATAGTCAAAATACTAAAAAATTTATAAACAAATTGTCGATTTTGAACTTCTGTGGTTTAACAGCACCATAGGAAAAAAACGCATACCACTATATTATGCGGTTAATAACCGAAACCGCACCAAATAAAACCGCACTACATGGAAAAACCGCAAAACCGCCCCGCATTAGAAACCGCAAATTGCGGTTTTAGGTTTTCAAAAACCATATAATGCGATTTGCGGTTCGGTTTTGACCAAAAACCGCACCATGCTCACCCCTGCATGGGTTTGGACACAACACATTATTATAACATTTTAATAAAAACATAAATGACATAACTTTAAAACATCTTATTTAGGCATTTCTTAAACATATGCATGATCACACAATCAATGTAGGCCATCACAGGTCCACCTCGCGTCTCAGTCCATAAAAGACCGTGTCACTAAAGGTGATGTTTCTGCTTATAGTTGAAAACCGCATCTCAAGCATTTCAAGACCAAGTCACCATGACTTTGTTTTAGAGGTGAGGTTATATTGTTATAAATAAGCACCTTAGGCGCTATTACTTTATTATTATTATTATTATTATTATTATTATTATTATTAACTCCTCATTTAATATAGTCAACTGAATGAATAATGGTATTTGTATAAATAATGTGTTGCTTATATAAATATTATTTTTTACTAAATATACAGTTTGATTATGAATAAATGCCTATTTTACCCCATGTTTAAAATTATCAAATAAAAAATAGTAATTTATTAAATAACCGTTATAAATTAAAATTTTATATTATCTTATAAAAATATTTGAAAAATTAAAAACTAACATAATTAATAACTTAAATTGAACATTTATTTTTTAAATAGAAAAATAAAATTAAAATAAATTATTCGTTAAAGTGGATTGGCAAGTTTACTACACATTAAATTTGATATAAAGTTTCACAAAATTATACAAAAAATATATTAAACATAATTTATTCAAAACACATCTCGTTGTGATAAACTAATTTTCCACTTGAGGATCCAATAAAAATTAAGCGTTTATAATATATACAAGTAAAATCTAAGTTTCGTCTATATAATATTTAACAAACTATGAAATAATTACGAAAAACAGCAATTATATTAAATGATATGCGCAACAATGTTTCTATGATTTTTTTAATGTTCAATATCAAATACAATATGAATTGAAATTATAATTCCTATTTTTTTTAAATGAATATATTTTTAGAAGGGACCATGTTTAAAAAGGAGAGAGGTCTATATTAAGAAGGAAATGTAATTTAATTTATCTGAAAATAAGGGTAATTTTGAAAAAATAAATATAAAATTATCAGTTAATGTTAAGAACATGCACTTTCCAACTTAATCCACTAGAAAACTTTAATTATATTAAGTAAAAAATCAGGGATGTAATCAGTTTCAGAACTGAACCGGAACCGGAATAATTCGTGATAGAATAAGCAATGAATCGAGAACTGGAACCGGACCAAACTCCCCATATCCGAATCTAACCAGTTCAATCCTGTTTTTCAGTCCAAATGCTTGTCTATAGTTTAAAAACCTGACTAGAATCGTACTAATTTGTAACCAAATAAGTAATAAATCTAGAAACAAAACCGAACCAAAGTTACTCTATCTGATTCTAACATGATTCGATTCCGGTTTGATTTTTCGGTCCAAATCATGGTCCCAATAAAAAACGGCCATATAAATTCGTTAAATTTTTAAACAAGAAAAAGAGACCATCTTAGTCCATTACACACGTTAACGTGATTCACAAAATATGGCCTTTATACGTCGGGGCTTGAAAAATTAAGGCCTTGTGTTATCTGGAAGACTGGAAGTTGGAACGAGAGAAACCCGACACAAGAAAAGCCCATTAACATGCTCCAAGGCGGCACCGAAGAACAATCAGGAACTATTACCGTGTCTATGGCGACGATGAGCAGCATACAGGGCTGAGGGCTGCCCCAAGTTTCCAACAACCAAACTCTGTTATAGCCCAGTTCGTTGGTAAATCTGGAAGCAGTTGGAAGAATAAAGAGAAAAGGAGGGAAGTTGGGAGCGAGAAACGATTGCAAGTTCTCCCTCTCTCTTGGTCTCGGTCTTGTAGCGCAAATCGCAGGCGACACCGGTCCCTCTCCCTGTCATCGCAATCTTCCAATCTATTATCTGCTTCGTCTCTGTTCATCGCTTCGGTGCTTCTTCGGTTGATCGGTTATTCCCATTGAACTATTGAAGGTACCATTCAATCAGTCAGGCAATTACAAACTTCATTGATCACTTATGACCACTGCATTTGTTTATTGTTCATCGGGGATTTTTTTAACTTCTTATGTTTCTTAGTTAAGTCTCAAGGTTTACTGAGTTAGGTCTTAGGCCACATTAACAATGATGATTGATCACTTCTTATGAACGTTGCAATTTGTTATCGTCAATGACTTAAATCACCGAACAACAAACGAGATTATTAGTGCGATTCTATTTTAACATGACAACATTAATCTAGCTTTTTTCTTTCTGATATATATTATGATTACTAGCTTTATCAATTATCTGGCATTTGATTGCATTGCGGTGAGGTTTTGAATCAATTTAAGAAAGAGTTCGTTATATGTGATTGGTCTAGGTTAGAGGAGACCATATCAGTCAAACTTTCGTGAAACTAGTCCAATTGATCATTATTTATCAATTTTCTTAGGGTGGGTTTTCAGTCCGGCCCATTATACGGCAGGCAACACCGCCTTTCGAATTTCAAGGATCAACTCCCATATCGTTCTAGCTGTAATGGAACGCAAGGAAAACCAATATCCTGAGGGTAAGTCCCGTCATTTCATCTGTTTATGAATAGCCCATCACTAACACCTCGGTTTTAATCTAAATTGCAGGAGAGACGACGTCACATGTACTGGTTGAATTTCTTGAAGTTGCCATTACATCTATCCTTTTCCTTAAAGGAATATACCCACCCGGTTTGTCTAAATTCCCGAGTTATATACCTAGGGTTTCTGTTTTTGTGTTATTAATGTTTAACAATCCATGTATAATTAATAGGCGCTTTTGAAAGGCGACGGTATATGAATCTATTGGTTCATAGGGCTCGACACCCTCAGCTTAAACGCTATATCCACGATTCCGTCAATGCACTTGTTCCTTACATCCAACAGGTTCAGTTCTTCTCTCATCACATTATCATCTTCTAATTCTTCCAATTAAAACACAAAGCAAAAGAACAGATCGAATTAATTGAGAATTAATTCAATTACCAAGTGTATCTACATGTTTTATCAGGGACTGGTTGAGAAAGTTGCAGTTATTTTTTTCAAGGAAGATAAAAATCCAGTGGAGAGATTTATGTTCAAGATTAATAATGTAAGCCAGTCTTGTTATGCAATGGTGGATGTGGAGTTGTCCCTAAGATCATTCTTGGTGAAGCTGTCTCTCTCTGAACCTCTTTCTAAGAAAGCAGATTTTGCTGTATTTGAAGGTTAATAAGTAGCTGTTTGATAAAATTGAATAATTTAATGCTGAATATGTTTAGAGATTTTGAATAAACCTGTAATTTTATTTTATACAGATTGGAAGTGGGAAATAACAGCTTGCTTTTGCTCTCTTCCTGAATCTGATATGTGGATTTCAAGCAACACACAGCAGTGGCAACAACCTCCTCTGATAACACCCATTAAGTCCATCAATACTCACCCGTTCTCTGTACAGCTATATTTAGAACATCCTTCTCCAAGTCTTTTGGAACCCAAGCCTTAAAAAAAGTGTTTAAATCGGGAATCATTGAATGTTGTTTTGATTGTAATTCTAAATAACTAAATCATGTGTCATTAGTTAGTTAGTTAGTTAGTTAGTTACTACTAGAGTAAGGATATTATTATAGTGTGTAAAGATGTTTACTTGTAAAAGATAAAAAGTCCAAAAAAAGACGGAAATGAAGGCAAAGCCAATAGTTGCTGTTTTTCCGTAAAACCAATGCACTCCAACTGATTATGATTGCTTCAGTGTATGGTATTTACAATAAAGGTGACAAAAGTTAGCAGCAAGTTGGATTCTGACTTGATAGAAAATAAAGAGGGGTTTTGGTTTTGATATTGATATTTAGAATTATAGTTTATATAAATATAACAAAAAGATTTGAAAGAAATAAGGAGGAGATGTTTGATTCTCACATACTGAATACATTTATCATGCAGTCAAAATCCAGGAGATGCGGTAGCAACTTTCATTTTTCACCTATTTAAATGCAGATATCTTGTTTCTTTCATATACACATGAAACCACATCTTCTTGACCTCAAGAAAGCTTGGGATAAACTTTTGACCTCAAATTTACATTGGCATCTAGCTACATTCTGCATTACCTCTTGTTATGCAAAAAAATGAAGTGGCCCATTCTTAATAATAGCAAAGATCAAAATTAGTAAAAGACATGAATACCCTTTTCAACCACATTATTAGAGATAGCTCCAGAAAGCTTGTCAAATACTGTCGCATGTAACAAAGACAACTTTAATGTCTTGTTTGAGTTATTGCTTTAAACATGAATCATGATTTTGCACGCCCCTTGTTGAAATTGTGTATTGTTATTGTTTGTAATGAAATTAACAATTTAGTAGATTAATGCTATTTAGTCAACATACAAAAATATACAAAACAAAAGTTGATGATGAAACACACATGGGATAGATTCCATGCATTCTACATTTGGGGGGCAAGATCGGATGACATTCAACTATTGGCCACATGTCACTTTCATTAATGGGCTTCATTATGTATTTATAACAACTACCAAAAATTTCTATTCTAAACTAAGTTGCAAGATAATACTCCGCATTCTTGTTAAAAAAACAAAATTGCAGCAACGACATGCAACCATGGTATACCGCAAAACTTCTAATACATTAGTCTAACCTCGTATTGTTGCAGTCCACTCGGAGTTACTTCCCAATACATGTTATGCAATGGATACACAAGTAAGTTAAAGTATAAGGAGAAAATTGTTTAAAAAAAGAAGAAGCTTAAATACCTTTGTGTTTTATTCATGTGTTCAATCTTCTTTCTAATTAGGGGACAAATATCCAAGTTCCATTTTTGCCCTTTCATCTTTTGAGTAAACATTATATCCATCACATACACTCTTATTTCTTCCAACATAGTTATTATTGGTTTTTTCATGGCCTCTACAATTACTGCATTAAAGGCTTCTGATATACCATTTTCAATGGTGTCACAACACCTATCTTCTTTGAAAAAGGCATGACACCATATTTTTGGGTCTCTTTCCACCAAGTAATCATAAGTAGTTGTGTCCAAAAACCTAACTTCCTTCATTATAACTTTAAATCTTTGTGTTGTCGTGGACTTTGCATCACTCCAAAATAACTTTCTATACTCCACAACTATGTACTTTTTCTTGAAGTTGGCATAGATGTGCCTAACACATTGCTTATGCTCACATTCTGGTACTCTCTCCTTCACTGCCTCGATCAAATCCTACAAATGGGACAAATTCCAGTCAACATACTTTCATAGATTCTTGCCTAAATAGCAACATCCTTACTATGTAATTACAATAATCTATAAAAACATAATTGTTTTCTAAAGACTAAGTTGTTATTGTACAACATACTTTGAAAGTATGTTGCTTAATAGCAACATTCTTTATAGTTTCCAAAACTGGGACACACCCAAGCAACCTTAGGGACCAATTTTGTAATTGTAATAATTTGTAAAATAATTATTTTTTTTTCAAAAAAACATTAATCCGGAAAGTATGTTGTTATTTATGCAACATACTTTGAAAGTATGCTACTTAATGTTTAATACATTTTTTATCGTAACATTTTGGATTATAAACATTTTAGATCATAACATGTTCAACAAAATCAACTTTTGGATCGTAGCATTTTTTAATCATATACTTTTGAATCATAAAGACATGATTACTGATCATAACATTTTTTAATCATAATTGTTTTATCATAGCAATTTAAGGTTCATAAACATGTTGAATTATAATATTTTGGATCATAAATACTTTGAATCTAAACAACGTTATTTTTGAAATTTCTTTTTTAAAAGTTCATAATATAAGATATATAAGAAAGTTTTAAAGGATTTTTATTTGGAGAACAAAAGATTTCATCTCTTAGGGGTTGTTTAATTTACCCCCTTACTTGTCGAATAAGAAGTCAAGTTTGACCCAGTCTGAGTTAGGGCGTTTAATAACCTTAAAAATTACCTCTTACTCGGTCTAACCGAGCTAAATAGAAATTGAAACAACTCTTTCCTTTGTTACCCTTCTCTTTCTCGTGTCGAACAATATTCTTTATTCTTCCTACCACCAACGTCTGCGACACAGCCCACCTTCCTTTGATCGTTGAACTAGCGACGCCCCTCCATCTTCTGGCTGACGCTTTGTCATCCTGACCAGTGCCGCCACCGCAATCATGTCCAACGTCGCCTTCTTTAAACGATTGTCTGGTAAACGAAGTTTCTTGTCCTCTATATCTGCTGCCCTTCTCTTTTAAACAAATCATTTGTTGTCCTCTATTTATGTGAAATCAGAAATCAAAGATCAGAATGTATGTGCTCTATTTATGTGAAATCATAAATCAAACCTTTGGCAGGTTATGAATGCTAATCTTCATTAATTTTATGTGTATGTTCTTCTTTTAGCTGAATGATCTATAAAAACCTCAACTTTGAATGATACCAAATAATTTTATGAAGTTACAATACTTATTGATCTCTTAAATTTTTAAAATTAGCTTTAAATTATGATAATCGTATCTATATAGTTAATAGCAAGGTACTAATATTCCACTCTTAATCATGGCAGTCTTTATCAACCATGGGTTGGCAATGGTGAGTCTCTATAGATATCAAACTCAACATCTTGGATAAGATCATAAGATAATATTTGTATATGATAGTTGTGAGTTTAAGATGATGATTAGGAATCCCCATTTTTGTTTAGTGGTGGTGGTGGTTGATTTCATCAATTGTAGTTTCGTAGTTTGAATGAAAGTTGGATCACTTCATCAGTGGCTACCTATGCCCATGCAATCTTCTAACATTTCTTTTTAGATGGTTTGAGTTTGAATAAGACAAAGTAACCATTAGTCCTCTTTATATTTTGCACCAGCAACTAGTTTTATATATGTTGAAAAACTAAATTGTTGAGATCTTAACAAATTATTGTTGGTCAGAAGGGTTGACTTTTCGATTGCTAATTTATGCAAGGTGTATAATATGAAACAGTTCACGACTTAAAGCATTATGTAACAAGGTACTCACTTTATATACATATATATTTATCTTAAACCATACGTTTTTTTCACAAATTTAAACTAAATAAATATTTCTTGATTAGGAGAGAGTGCCCTTGGAAGGTGGATGGTGATTCATCTGAGGTTTCTACAAAACTAAAATTAATATTCATTACCAGAATTAAAAACAACCAATGATTCATTACCAGGTTACTAAAAACAATTATGATTTGTTACAGGTTATGAAAAACAATGATGGTATAATATTTCAGCTGGATCCTTGTGAACCAAATGATGGCTTAGAGTTTCAAACATAGAGACAAACTAAGTATGTGTCTATTTAGATATGAAATGTTTATTTTCTGTTTGAACATCGATATGTTTTTATTTGGATTTGAAATGATTTATGTTTAAATTGGATTTTATATGACATTTTTTATTTTTTATAATTATTCAGCAATTTCATTAAGATATTTTATCAAACATAGACATTTTATTCGGTACAAGATAGAATAGAAAGGTAATGGCCGTATTCGTCATTCAGCAAAGCCAGTCAGATGTATAATCAAACAACATGATTTCATTAAGAGGCATCCAATCAGAGCTTTTGATTAGGGACGAGCATGGGTTCAGAACCGGACTGGCCGTAATCGAACCCGAAAGAACCGATGATCGATCAAGACCAAGTGGAGGAACCGAAGACCGAACCGATTGTGAAACAATTTTCAGTTTGGGTATCCTATCGGTTCGGGTTTGGTCGGGTACGGAACTGAAAAATATAAAACCAAAAGCTGAAGGCTAAGCAACATAAGCAATAACGATATCTAACTTATTACTTGTTAGTTCATTAATTTTTGGTGTATTTATGTGTATGATGTGAAAGATTCAGATGGAAACCTATAAAACTAAAACCTTTGTTCCACAGACATAAAATGATATTTTTGAGGCTCGTACATGATGCATGAGCAATATTAATGTTTAAATATTTGGGTAAACAAGTAGGGGCAAGTGTAGCATTTGGAATGGTTGTAGTTTCATGGGTTGTACTATGGCTGCTTATCTTCAACTATTCGGTTTAGCTCCAAGGACCAATAAACCCGATAGCCGATCGGACCATCCAGAATCACCGGATACCCAAATAAGAGAAAACTTGATATTCGAGGATCGAACTGAATTACCAATTTGATCCTTAATCGGGTTCGGTTCCGGCCGGTTTCGAGTTTGGTTTCGGTTCCCGGTCTTTATGCTTATCCCTACTACCGAGTCTGACTTAGTCAGATCTGACTCAATCAGCAATTATCAAGTAGAACCTTCGTTTTTATAAAAACTATGATTCCTTTAAAAAAAAATAAGACCCTTAACAACAATATTAATCAAAATTTATTTTTGAAAACTCACTAAAATAGTAAGATGAAGAAAACATTTCATTTGTGTTTTAAATTTGGAGACATTTTTTGGGTTATATGTTATAAAATCTAATGTTTCTTTAAATTAAAATGCGAGCCTTTAGAAAAAAAAAATTTTTTCTACAAACTTACTAGCATATTGTATAGAATAATCTCTTAAATTGTCATGTCATTTGAAGAATTTTTGTATTTTTGGATTTTTATAATAAATAAAAATTAAAAATAAAATTTTATTACTATGCTCATTTTGTAGATAGTTAAATTTTAACTTTGATTTTTTAAAAAAACGTTTTTACCGAAAGAAAAATTGGGAGAAATAATAGCCAATAAATAGTGAGCAACAATGGCATAGAGAGAAAGGGGCGTGGGGCACGTCCGAAAGGCTAAAATGTCCAAAACACCCTTTCAAAGTTCAGCTTTCCACCCCTTTATTTTTAAATTTTTCCACAAACGGCACTAAACTTCAGGATTTAATCATCTTTTCACCTTATATATAAACCATTTAGTTTCAAAAATAAATAACCATGTTCCCGTGTGTTTTTCCAATGGGTGATTCTATACATACTCCCCTATAGTCTAGTTACACCCACCTGATTTGATTTATTGTTTTTTTGTTGTTTTTCTTTTTGTTTTTTTTGTCTATTTTGTTTGTTTGTTGTCATTTTCTTTTTCTTTTCTTTTATTAATATATTTTGATTTATTATTATTATTATTATTATTGGAAAAACAATAATAATAAATTTAACTTTTATAATTTTTACGTTTTTAATAACAGTAAACAATAGTTTTTTTAAGTAATTATGACACAACGAACAACGTTTATAATTTTATAAAATTATGTCAAATTATATAAAAACGGTTATGTCAAATTTGACCAAATGTCGAATTAATGAATTTAGCATTTATAATTTTTACGTTTTAGTAACAATAAAACAATAATTTTTTTAAAGTAATTACGACACAACGAACGACGTTTATAATTTTATAAAATTATGTCAACTTATATCAAAATGGTTGAACGAATGTATGAAAAATAACAATATAAATAATAATATCAATGCAAAGTTTGGTCCAAACGATATAAACGATATAACGCGAATTTCGATTACCTACAAACGATATAAACCCGAAAGATTTTATAAATAATAAATTATACGTACAACCAATTAGTTTATAAACGACTGAATAAATTCGAACGAAAAAAAAAGAAAACATTGGATTATCAATAAATACGAACGATTATAATTTTATAAAAGGTAATAATAATAATAATAATAATAATAATAATAAATGAAAAGACAACAAAAGACAAAATAAGAATAAAACAAATATGATAGTCAAATCAGGGGGATATAAAATGTAATGGGGTATTAATGCACGATCTTTTTCCAATTTTTGTATATATATATATATCCTGATGTAAGCATTATTGAAAAATCTCGAATATGAATGCTGACTACCCATCAGCGCGTCTCCTTCTCCTCGAAACTCTATTCCTCCTTAACACCTGTCCCTCTCTCCTCCCTTCCACCGAGCCTCTTCACTCATATAAACCCTGCTGAATTCACCACTACACTTTCAATCTTCTTGGACCCAACCACAATTTTCTATTCATACTCTCATCGGTGATGGGCAGATCTGGAGCTGCAGCCGGAGATTTATTACTACTCATCGCTCAAAATTTCGATGTTCTTGCCGGGTACTCCGTACTCTCCCTATCTAAATTCCATTTCACTGTTATTAACTTTCTATTTGGAGAAATAGAGAGAGATTCATTACGTATTTGATCCGGAACTATTGTCTGTTTATTTGCAATTTCCAAATAGTTGCTGATTTGGTGTAAATGTAACTGAATTTTGCAGGCCCGTTGTTAGTTTAGCTTACCCTCTGTAAGTCCTCCCCTTATCCTGCTATAACTTTCCATCGATTTCCTTTAAATTACTGTAATCTTCTTCTGTTACCTTAATGTTCTCAATAAATGATTGGGAACGAAATTCAAAAGTCTGATTAACTTTTCGTATTCTGTTAAAAAAAATTAGCTAAATCGGAACGTAACAAAGAAAATACCCGAAACAGGGATTGCTTCAACACAAAACTCATTTCAACTCGTTACCCAATCTACTTGACCATTTCTTTTCAATACGAGTAGTTCATTGTACAATAATTGCGTTTTATTTTTGTGATAAATTGAAAAAAATGAAGTAAATATTCTCTTTTCATTTTCCATCAGATACGCCTCAATCAGAGCAATTGAGACCAAAAATGTTGCTGATGATCGACAATGGCTTACATATTGGGTCCTGTATTCCATGATTACGCTCTTTGAGCTCACTTTCGACAAGCTTATTGAATGGTAACATAAATGTCTTTTTCATCTTCTCTTTAACACTTCCCTTGAATTTTAAGCTCATTTAATGGGTGATTTTACAGGATCCCATTCTGGTCGTATGTTAAGCTGATTGTGACATGCTGGTTAGTTATACCACAATTTAGTGGTGCCACATATGTATACGAGCAATATGTTAGACCTTTCTATACCGGAAACCAGACTGTCAACGTCTGGTATGTCCCAAGGAGAAAAGACGTTTTTACCCCTCAAGATGAAACCCTAGTTGGTGCGCAGAAATACATTCACGAATACAGCCCGGATACTTTTCAGGAATACATTCAACCTGTAAGCATCTTTTTAATAAAAATTTTGATGTTCTGTTTTTGAAAATTACATTTAATTGTGTTTTTTGTTTTTGTTTTTGTTTTTGCAGACGCATGATCAGGAAATCAGGTATAGAGGTGGCGGTTTCTACCCTGAATATGAATATGACTACATGTACTGAGGTTTCATAGTATGTAGTGTGCACACAAAATTAATAGCGGTTTTGTTGTGTTAGTCTCGTAAAGTTGGTTCTCATTATGCTTACAGCTTATATACCTTCCAATAATGTATGATGTTTCCATGTGGTTGTAAATACATCTTAACAATATCAAGCAAAGGGTTGGATTTAGAAATCCTTCCTAGTGAGGGCAATTAGAATTTCCGTTTATAGATAAATTGTCCCCACTTATATCATCTAATTATGTTATTATTGATAAATGAAAGCTTTTATGTTGGATGTTTTACCCTTTTGGGGCAAATTAAGAACTAAAAATACGTCTTATTAGTGTTGATCTTCACATTTGATGAAAATTTTTTTTTTTTGGCATCATCTCCTTTTGCGAAGGCAATTATGGAAACGTACTTGTGATGATAAACAATTATAAACAATAAATGCAAGAGCATAGTTACAAGAGGAGGGGAGCGAGCATGAATATCTAAAGGACATGTGATATAGAAATGAAATTGATTTTATTTCTTAATGATTTTTTTAATTAATTAATTATTATTCTTAATAGGAAATGATGAAAAACTACTAATAGAAAAATAAAACAAAAAAACATAAAATGAAGAAATATGATTCTTTTTCTTGAGACAGACATCCACCACCGCCATTTTTACTGCCGTCATCTCCACTGCCATTACCGTCTATTTCAACCATCACACATCGCCACCACTAGCATCGCCCACCACCACCACCTCTACCGCCACTATCACTGACTGTCACCACCATCAATTACACTATCACCTACCATTACCACTCACCATTGTCAACCATCATCGCTGTGGCCATTACCTATCACCACCCACCATCCGCCACCCATCACTGTCAACCACCATCGCCGCCGCCACTACCCATCACACTGCCACCACCCACCATCCACCAACTACCGCCACCACTCATCGTTACAACCTCCTTCCACCACCAATCGCCACCCCACCCACTACTCACCACCACCATGGCTGCCACCTACCACCACCACCACCATCGCCTACCACCACACCACAACCACCACACCGCCACCGCCACCACTTACATCGTTACCCATCACCACCATCGTCACCACCACAAGAGCATTGATTCTTAGATATATATTTCTCAGGTAAATTTTCTGTGGTACCAAATAGTGAAATCAGTTCTCGTTCTCTAGTTTAATTTTCTTTCTTTTCATTTTCAATCTCTGTTTCAGTTTCATTTCTCCATACCAAACGTATCTTAAAGGGTTGCCGTCGTGCATGATGTGGCAGAACCATGGAAATTAATAAACAAAAAGTAGAAATGTATGTAGTTTTATAGAATTGTCTTACATTTTGCCTTGTAGAAAATATTCATGATAGGAATTTTATCATGTAATCTATTTGCCCCTTCAATATTCTTTTGTTTTTGCTTCAAAAGCTAAGGGTGACAAAGCATGTCAACTTCAGACTCCCACATTGATATCAATTTCACATCTATTTCCATCAAAATACCTAGAGATTGCATTAGCATCGAATAATCGAGCATACATGTAACTTTTATCAGTGATGTAACTTTTATTGGTAATCGAGAACTTTTATGGGTAATCGGGAAACACTAAGTGGAACTTTAGAAGTACTTTATTAGTGTTTTAATGTCTTTTGCCCAAATTAGCAAAGCTTCATATTTAAACGCGATAGAGAAAAGGAGCTCCTGATCAACAGAGCTTCATCTTTAAAAACAGGCCAGGGGAGCTTTTTTTTAGCTGGATAAGATTAAACAAGTATGTGTAACTATTATTGGTAATTTTAATGTTACCAGATCAATTTTAGTATAATAGAATTTACATCATTTATCAATGGAGGTTAAGGCTTATTTTCAGACAAGTCGAAAGATGTAGAGTGCAGTATTGTGAGAAATGAGTTTGATCTCGATTCAACCAAAATAGCCGGGGCCAAGAGGTCGCACCCCTTGCGGGGGCCTAGAGCAGCGCCCCTAGAGGATCGAAATATCATTGTTTATTATTTGCCATTGTATTTTCTTATATAATGATACTGATGCTATATTATTATCTCCATGGTCTGCCATCAAGAAAGTATGGAACATGTTTTCATGTTTTATGGTTAGATTTGAGCCACTTTATGCTAGCTGATAATCAATGGAATAATTATTGACACACACACACACATACACGTCTAGTTCTTGATTTTAGATATAGTGCCTTAATTTGAAATTTTCCTTGAAGGATTATCCCCGTAATTGGATTTCGTGATACTCAAGCACATGGTCGAAATATTAGATTCGAAAAATGTTTTACATGATCCTTCAAGTAATCCAATAACCTATATTGATCCTAGAAACAAGCATGATCCTCCAAAATATAGGAGCAACCTATATTGATCCTAGAAACAAGAATGATCCTCCAAAATTTAGGAGCAACCTATATTGATCCTAGAAACAAGCATGATCCTCCAAAATATAGGAGTTTGTTGAGGCATACCAACCCCACACCCAAAGAAAAAAAATGAAAAATCATAAATTCAGAAGACGGATTATTGAATATGCACAAAAGAATGAATGAATTGTATGACTTCCGTCCTTACTACTAAGGCTAGCTAGTTGCCTTCTTTGCCTTCCTCTGCTGCCCCGTGAGAGTGAGTTTGTATGCCTGTTAGGTCTTTTTCTCACTAGGCAAATTATCAAGTCGATGCTCATATAACTGCATTTTGATACTCTCACTTTTCCCTTCGATGAGCTGATCTTGAATTACAAAAGTGATACCTTATATAACTGCATTTTGATACTTTTTTGAAGACGAGAAAGAGTTAGCCTTAAATGTACCTATTCAATAGGCTTTCTTTCTCCCTGTAGTTGGTCAACAACCAAATCTAGCTAGCAAGCAAGGTCATTAATACGCTAAAAGATGGCAGGCCCAAGATTTCCCCCAGTTTTTCCTAAAGAGAAATATCCTTATAGGAAGTTTTAGGGCTTGAGTCAAGCATTGGTCTAAAGACAACCGCTACTCTTTTCTATCATTACTAGACTAAATATAGGGCCCTAATAAAAAAAGCCAACTGATGTAATGACCTATGAATAAATTATTTTAAATTGAGATTTTCCGGTGGGTTGAAAGATCAGGTTGTTGGTTTCAATTTTCATTCTAAAAAAATGTAAATACAATCAGACATTTCTATCATTTATTCCAATATACTAAAGTAAACATCTCATAAGACTATAATGCGTATCAACCTCACACCCTACATTCTGAGCTCCATCTCAGCTTCTCCACACTTCTGTTCTTTAGTGGTCATATATTCTCCACAACAAAAATGTATAAATTTTTTTGTTGTACATCCTATTGCATGAGAGAGAGAGAGGGGCGTCCGAAAACTCTTCTTCTCGCGCTCGATGGTTGGTCACTACAGGGGACATGGTATAGCCGAGGTACCCGAGAGCTCTTGGACTTGGCATGCCTCGCAGCCTAAAGCAATTTCAATAACGACTCATTTCATATCTTTATTATGATTTCTTCTAGATGCAAAACTAAACCATTCTCATCTCTTTTATTTTAGTTTTATCACGTCTTTCATTATCGTGCTAATTTTTTTTAACTTTTTAAAAATGAAAAATCATTTATAATCTGAAATCATAAATGGTCGAGTAAAATTTTTTAATTGTAAGTATATATTAAAGTCGTAAAAATGTAAGTTACTATAAAAAATAAAGTTTAGATTGTAATATTGATTATTTGGTACGTTTACGAGGGAAGTTAACGACCGGTTGTTCTTCACCACATCCTCGATTGAATTTATCTCTTGTTAATCGATCTTCGAATTTGATTTTTGGCACAGAAATGACGACGGATTTACAGTGCTTCATAGCTTATACGGATATCCTGGAGCTGCAGATCGTCACGAAATAGCGATTGGTGAACGTCACATTTCAATCTTTGGACCGTAGGTGACCACCGTTGAATTTACTATATTGCGTCTTAGATGTTATCTGATGATTTTTGAAAGTAGTTAGTGGTGCATTTACGATTATGTGTTTGGAATTGGAATATTCCGGTGGTAATTGTTTCACATGGAAACCTGGAATTTGTAATCGTTTTTCATTGAATTAGATTTTGTTTTGTTAAGCATATGCTATTTGTAAAATCTCATTCATGTTATCAGGCGTCTAAATTAGGGTTATTATTTGTATTCCTGATCGTCAACGTCCGCTTGATCATGTTGTCAAGTTGATTCTCTTATGGAAAATTACCGTCGTTCTCTGTTATTTGAACAGGTTTTAAATGTTGGAACGGAAGTGTGGATGAATGACTGACCTACAGAAGATTGGCCTTGAGGAGCAGAACGTCCAGGAGGTACTCGCCACTTTCTTACTCTTCACTTTTCGACTATGGTGAATTAGATTAATAACCCTAATCGCAGTGTCAATTTGCATCTGTCTACTTTGCATTCCTTCCGTGTTGATCTTGGATCTTCTTCCTTCTTAGGTCACTTCCATATTTGGTAGAAGATGTTAGGTTAAAAAAACACATGTTAGGTTTGGCTTTCAATGACAATAATTTCAATGGAACTTACATAAAGCCTTTTGGTTGTTCGAACTCTGAAAGCCCTTCACTAACCTACCATGGATTCATGCTCTAATCGTGTTGCAATAATTTCAGGCTATCGCTTCTTTGAAGAACTGGTCATATTTACTGAGATATGGGCGCATGGGGAAGCTAAGGTTCTGCCCCTTTCGAATTTCTGATGTAAGTCCAATCTGATGCACCATGATGAAAACATGAATAGGCTTTCTATTACAACTGCATTGCATATGAATGGGTGATTAGATATGTTTCTGTAAACCTTTCTATGTTATTTATCTTACATTATCTTACTATTCAGGATGAAACAACACTAATATGGTGTATTAGAAGGGAAGAGAAACAGCTTCCATTCAGTCAGGTTTCCAGGATTATGCCTGGACAACAAACGGTATATTTAATGCAACACCTGATAATACACTATCAAAATATTAACCTTTACCTTTTTGTAAAAACCTTCATATTGTTTCCTTTTTTATTTATATAATAGCCAGTATTCCAACGGTACCCTCAACCTGAGAAGGAAAATCAATCATTTTCCCTTCTGTATAACAACTACTCCCTGGATGTGGTATGCAACTTGTTGATTTTATTCAATTTAACCATTCTTATTAGTCACTATTATTTAACACCATGGACAGATGTGCAAAGATAAAGGTGAAGCTGAAACTTGGGTTATTGCCCTTCAAGCCCTAATTTCAAGAAACAATGGTCAAATATCTTCAGATGGGTCAACCTCCCTTACACAAAGAAATAGCACTGGCGACATATTAGAGGTCTCGACTTTTTTTGTTTAAAAAACTTTCTAAGCCATGAATCTAATTTCTTTTTTACAAAATCACAGGATTCATTGAAGAATGAAACTTTTACGTTTCCAATCAGCAGGGCACTCTCAGATGTGTTACTGTGTACCGAATCCACTAAATCTTTACCTCAAAAACAAAATATTCCCAAATCATACACCTCACAATCTCCCATGATTCATGGCCCACGTCTTGATGACGTGGAATCTCTACATGATGTGTTCATTTGGGGTGAAGGAACCGGGGACGGATTGTTAGGTGGTGGCGTGAACGGAGTCGGAATGTCCAATTCCGCTAAAATGGATTCACTTGTACCAAAGGCTTTAAAACGAAGCATCGCTTTCGATGCCCGGAAAGTCTCTTGTGGAAGTAAACACGCGGTCTTAGTCACCAAACAAGGGGAAGTTTACAGTTGGGGAGAGGGGTCAAACGGTCGACTCGGGCACGGAATGGAATCCGATATTCCAATTCCAAAGCTCATCGATGACCTCAGCAGATCAAACTTTGAAATGGTCGCCTGTGGTGAGAATCACACTTGTGCTTTAACACAATCCGGTGATCTCTACACCTGGGGCGACATCGGAATGGGAATTGGAATCCAGATTCCGAGAAAAGTGGGAGGTCAAATCGAGGGTATGAATGTAAAATTCATATCCTGTGGACCGTGGCATTCTGCTGCCATTACATCAGAAGGTCTTTTATTCACATTTGGTGATGGGACATTTGGTGCATTAGGACATGGTGACAATAATAGCGTATATTATCCTAAACCAGTTGAATCTCTAAAAGGACTAAAAACCGTTAGAGTCTCATGTGGCGTTTGGCATACCGCCGCCATTGTCGAGGTTGACAGCTCATCTTCTAGAAAACTTTTCGCTTGGGGTAACGGTGATAACGGTCAACTCGGTCACGAAGACCGGGACCCACGTTTTTCACCCTCGCGTGTTGTTTTGTTGTCCGATAAAAACTTTTGTCAAGTCGCATGTGGTCATAGGATGACCGTCGCTTTGACCACCTCCGGACACGTCTACACAATGGGGACACCGGAACATCCCGGTGTTCAGTCGGTCAGAGGTAAACTTACAGACAGTTACGTACATGAAATCTCATGTGGGTCCCACCATATCGCGGTTTTGACTTCAAAATCCGAGGTTTACACGTGGGGAAAGGGAACAAACGGGCAATTAGGGCATGGGGACAATAAAGATAGGGACACGCCGACATTAGTTGAAGCTTTGGGGGAAACGAGAGTGAAAAGTGTCGTGTGTGGATCGAATGTGACGGTTGCGATTTGTATACGTAATGAGGTCCGCACGGCCGACCTTCCCATGTGTACGGCGTGTCATGCGGTGTTTAATTTTAAAAGAAAGCGTCACAATTGTTATAATTGTGGACTTGTGTTTTGTAAACCGTGTAGTAGTAAAAAATCGTTAAAGGCGTCATTAGCTCCAAATGCTGATAAGCATTATCGTGTGTGTGACGATTGTTATAATAGTCTACACAAAGAGGAAATAGATGGAAAGTCGAATTGTTTACCTCCAAGAAGGGCGAATAATAATAATGAACATAATCACAAGCTTTGGGATCTTAAATCACAAGGGTTACTTTCTCGGATTTCTGCTTTTGATTCATTTAGACGCGTTGGTAGCCAATTAATAAAAGACAAATCAGAAAGTCAACAGGAGTCAAGCAATAATTATGCGGGTTCTCCATTAATTTCATCTCCATCTGTATTTGAAAACCCAACGACTGGTCCTCAATCTCAAGCAGTATCTCCTGTATCTACAAGACCAAGTTTTAGTTACTCAAATTCAATTTCGTCTGCTATTGCTTCTCTTGCGTTTCCTGAAGCAAAAGGAGATGATTCCAAAAGAAAGGAGGAAAATTATATGAGAGAAATATATATACTGAGAGAACAGGTGGAGTATTTAACACAAAAGGCTCAAATTGTAGAATCTGATCTTAAAAAAACATCGATACAATTGAAAGAAGCAAATAAACAAGTGAAAGACGAAGAAGAGAAAAATAAAGCTGCAAAGGAAGAAATCAAATCTCTAACCACACAAGTTAGTGAATTATTGGTTCAATCTGTTTGTGAATTCTTTAAGTTATAATATGCTTTTTATTGACTAGTGAAATTCTATGACAGGTGGAAGATTTGACCACAAAATTAGGCCAGGGATCTTGTTTGAGATGCAGAGTGTCAAATTCATATAGTGGAAGACCTTCTATTCAAAGGCAATTGACCCTTTAAGGTATTTACTTTTCATTTTGCAACAAAGAGAATACATGTAGTTTTTATTTTAGTTTGTATGAATTTAAATAAACAACATTGCACATTAGTCACAAGTTAGGTAAAGAGTACAGACAAGTAGTGTAGAATGTTGTTGACCATGAATGATCAAACAGTGTCTTTCAACAACTTGAACATTACATACCACCGAATCTACATTGCATTATGTGATAACTTAATTTTACAGTGTGAAGGGTTTTTTCCGCCACGTGTCATTCAATGATTGGCAGATACGATTTCTTGAGCTTCGGCTAGTGCAGACTCTTCATCTGCAGCATACAGGACCTTCTTAACTGCCACAACCATCTGTCGCAGTAAAATCCATGAGAAAGAATCTGGAAAATAGAATTACAAGTTAAATTCAGAGGAATATTAAAATCTAGAAAATGTTACCGGAATATGTTCCAATTCCGGGCCTTGACAAAGTATCTCAATATCCCGTAACTTTGCAAAGTAGTAATCTCTTTCTTTCTCCAAAAGATCCACAGATATCTTCAGCTCTGTAATCTAATTCATAGTATCAAAAACTTCAAATCACTTTCTCGAATAAATAAATAAACAAATAACAAATATGTCAAGCTACCTCATTGGACAAGGCACGAATCTCCTCTGAAGAATCAGTCTCCACTGCTACTGGAACTGCACTTGGTTTTTGCTTAGTCCCTGAAACAATCATTCATTATTAGGATTAATAATTGTATATTATAGAGTAAATTACATTTATGGTCCCTAGTATAGTTGATTTTTTTCAATCTCGGTCCTCATTGGAGGTTCTTGTGATGCTATTGTTTCCTGTTCCAAGTAAAATTACTATTTTTTATCCCTACTCTTGCAATTTGGGTCCCAAAAATATAGCCATTCTCTTGAAACGATACAAAAACCTCGAATAAGGACCAATATTGCAAGAGAAAGCTTTTTGGGACCAAAACTGAAAAAATCAAATATAAGGACCAAATTTGTAATTTATAAAGTAGACTCAGCATGAGATCACCATTTCTGTCCCCTGAACCAGGATTCTGGGAGTTGTTTGTTTGCAAAGACTTGGAACTCTTCTGGGATGCCTTCAAATTACGTTCTTTACATACCTTACTCCTACGTTCTAGGGGATTATAATTCCTGAAAGAATCACATACATATAATCACTAAAAGTTTAAATACAAAAAACATAAAAATCACATTATGTAACATACTCATTCATGATTCCACCATTTACAGAGTCACAATAGCGTTTCAACCACTGTAGAAATTCCAAGTTGTCCAATGGCCGACCTTTCACTAGCCTATTTACTTCGATATGCTGCAACAAATGTTTATATAAACATACTTTCGAAGCGTATCATTGGTTATTTTTTAGTGCTTAGTGCTTTACCTTATCGATTTTGAGTTTGTTAAATACATCTTGTAGCACTTTGTAGTTTTGGATCATATCATATTCTGTTCTTGCATCGAAGTTAACCTGTAGTTAAAAACAACAATGTCAACTTTTGCTTATTAATCCAGTGATTTGAAGAATTACAAGATGCATTGTCACACCTTGTGCATTGGAACGGCTCCTGGATAAGTCATGTCCATCATCTGACACTGTACAGCACCTGAAGCAGCCTGAAAATGTTTGAAACCTATTGAATAACTTGGACCAAAATCTTTTTTTTTTTTTTTTAAAAAAAACAAGTAATTGATCACCACTTAGACACTAATTTAATATCAAAAAACTAGTGACTAATTGGTTCTTAATGAAAAACTTCTTGTGCATAAGAGTGGTACCACGTCATCATATTTCGTTTGGTTTGGTTCTAATGTACTCCTAACATTCAAATCGTGGATCAAGACTCCATTTCTGTCTCGCACGCTCATTTCTAGGTTTTATGGAATCTCAATTTGAAACTTTCAGATGAGCAAAACGATGGATAAAGAAAACTAAATTATGAGATGAAGTGCGTACCTCTTCAATACGAGAGAGATTGAGTTGAAGCCTGGCATTGATCCACGATAGAAGCTCATTCCTTCCAACGAAATACGCACTATCCATCATCCCAATATTGCTCGCCATCCTCTCTCTCTCTCTCTCTCTCGTTGCGAATTCAAATCACGAGATTAAATTTCGAACAGAAAAGTCGGAGATTCTGAAACAGTGAAAATTGAAGAACAATTAAGATAGAGAGAGAGAATTGAAGAAGTAGGGTTTTGGTGTTTGGGGGGGAAGATTGAATTGTTTGTATAAATGGTGAGGTGAAAAACCAAAAGGCAAAACTCAAGGAATAGGGAAAAAGGGGGCAAAAGCTGGCAATGGCGTCAGCCGTCAGGCACCCCCTACCGGCCACCCAAAAAGATGGCGCTTAAGTTAATTTTCTTCTTTTTTAAACGGATTCTTTTTCTTATATATTAAAAATACTGAAATACAACATGCAATTTGTGGCCTATTCATATCAATATTTTAACCAATACCAATATATTAAAAGGAATAAAATTAAAACAAAGATCATAAATAAATCGTCAAGATGTTGTTATGTAAATGTCCATTAGAATGAATGAATGATATATGGCATAGTTGTTGTATAATTAGTATTTAATTATTTATATAGCGGCTTTCAACAAATTATATTTCCTTTTCATCTCTAGTAGAAAAGGAGCCAATTTAACAATCAAAAGATAAAATATATTTATTCCGGAAAAAGAAAAGGGACAAAAACAGAATCATGGAATTGAAGTGACATGTGGAAATCTACGAGGGTGTTTAATGAAAAATAGGTTAGTAGTGCCCTCCAAATGTAAGGATTTGTATACAATCTTTAAAAAAAGGGTGAGTGTGACGACCATGGACCCGGTCTTGTGTAGCTTCGGCCGGGCCCCCGATTGAAACAAGGCTCTTAGCCGGTATCCTCGTGAATCATGTCTTGATTGTGACATGCTCACATGGAGTTTAATGTTCGTCTCTTGCAAACAAATGCATCAAACCACTTGTCTCATATGCTTGTCATGTAGTACTTCTATATTTTCTTTTATGATTTCAATATGGGCAGAAGTATATACTTCATTAATCATTATATAAATTTTCAATAAAAGATATAGGACCAATTGTGGTAGACAAAATCGTCTAATCAAATTTTATTAAGAAACGTGACTTGCAAAATTAGTGCGTAAAGATATTTTGATGAGTTTATATTTGGTAGATGACATCATCTTTATCTAAAATGAAAATAGACTTTCGGTAACCAAGTCCTTATTTGTAACAAAAACGTATAACATATACCTTAAAACTTTGATCTTAAAAATAAGTTCTCAAAACTAGAAAATAGCCAAAAGTGTTTGCTTTTACGTGCAAGTTACCCAAAATGTGAAGAACGTTGTATGATATAAATGATATAATTAGTGTCAAATCCAGAATTTTCAAGCGATATGAAACATCATCCTACACCCCCTTAAGAACTATGACGAGTTTGTAAGATCATCCTTATTTATAGTTTTTTTGGCATCATTATATATAACTGTTTTAGTAGTTTAAGCATAGATTCAATATGTCCAACTGATGTATGTACTATTATAACAAACATTATAAAAGGATATACTACCATTAAAGAACTATCAAGACTTTACGATCGATAACACTCCTCTCCATAAGGGCCGACCTATGTGGTCCTCTGGGTTGCATTCTAACAATAATAATAATATAATAATTTAACCTATGTCGTATGTTTGGTATTGGGAAAATTGTAGGGGTATTTTTTTTATCAGTTTTTTAAATAATATAACATCAAGACTCCATTTCATGCTAAATATGGTTGTTCGAGCTATTCACGGAATGGAAGTAGGGTTAGAGCCGAAATGGTTCATTTGTGCTTTTAGATGAAGCTGACAAATGGGTTTGAATTTGGACCGGTAGGAAGATTTCACTTTTAGTGTCGGTAGATATCATGTTGATAATTTTGTTCTTGAAGATTGGAGTGAAGCGACAACGTGGAATAATGTTTAAAAATCAATATTTTGATGTGGATAATTTTACTTAATCGGATGCCAAGCAAAAGTAATTTGGTGAACAAGGGAGTCGATTTGGATTCGATTATGTATCATTGTGTCATAATCTTGTTGAGAATGTTGACTATTTGTTTATGGGTTGTGAGATGGTGATTTCTATTTGGGCTCTGGTTTAGCGTTGGTGGGATCTTACATGCCCTAATATTGGATCAATTAGAGAGTGGTTGATGTTGGTGGATTTGTTTAGGATTAGTCTGGTGGTGTTTGTGTTTTAATAGGTAAAATGTTTGCAGTCTACAGAGGAAACGGTGAATCAAATGTATGCGGTCTGTAAGAAGAAGATTATTTGTTTTTTAAAGTCTGCAGACTAATTAAAAAACTAAATTATTTACCAAATTATGTATTTTTTGTATATCTAACTTTTTTATTTTTCAATATTCTTTATCAATAGTTATCTATAATTTATATAAAAAACTAAAAAAAATTGAAGTTAATGTTGTTAGAAGATGTAAAAGAACTTCCCTCAATGTCTGTGAAAAGAAAAGAATAGATCTGGAATTTTCTAAAAAAAACAATTTTAAAAAGCTAACATCTATACGTCATCTACATGCTGCACACAAAAAGATCATAAAAATCTACAAACAAAAACAAACAGCCCCAAGAAACAAAGCCACTGTGTAAGTGCTGATTGCTCAATGGTTTCGAAGTTTTATTGTTTTATGTATCATAAAGCCTAACGACAACCTATTAACCTATTTATCCGAAAGTTTTATCGAAGCCCAATTATAAGATAAGCCCAATAAAAGACCAAGATAAAACACAATTTGGGCCTATTCTAGGACCAATTAAAGTGACCAAACTTTCTACGCATTTCTAGAGGTGCACATCCTAACCGATTTTTTTAAAATACCGAGAAAAAAACCGAACCGGTTTTTTCAATAACCGGTTATCCTAGAACCGGTCCCGGTTAAACCGAACCGCCGGTTATGAACCGGTTTTCTTCGATGCGCAATCCGGTTTTTTGACCCCGATTTTTTTTAACCGGCTTTTTCCTTCTGCCCGTTAAAAAACGGGGTTTTTTCAAATTTTGTTTTCTTTTGTGCGAAATATAGTCGTTTGTAGCCGTTTAAAAGCTCAAAATACCCATTTTACCCCTAATATGTTAGTATAAATAGATGTTGGATCATTTGGTTTCAACACCCCGCAAAAAACGCTCAAAATTCTCGACGTTTTTCGCATTCCCGTCCTATTTTCTAACAATTTCAAGATGGCTTCATCTTCCGCTTCCGGTTCCGCTTCCGTTGGTACTTCCGGCATAACACAAAACTATACCAACGATGATGTAGCGGAAGTCAAAACCACAACGCGATCCGCCGATGTTTGGTCGCATTTCGATTATTGTATAATGAAAGATGGTGCGAAAAAAGCTTGGTGCAAGAAATGTGGGAAGTTCTATTCGTCCACGAGCAACTCAACATTGCGTTCACATAGAGATAGCGGTTGCAAAGCGGTCCAACAAACTAGTACGGATCTGACGCAAACTACAATTGGATCGGACGACGCTTTATTTGTTTACGACAACGATGCCGTAAGAGAAGTGTTTGCCAAGTTTGTCATCCAAGAAGCACTTCCATTCGACCACTTTGACAACCCGCGGCTTACGGAAATCATCAAAACGAAACTTCAACCTCGATACACCGCTGTAAGTCATACTACTCTTCGACGTGATGTTATTGCACTTTGGGCCAAAGCGAAATCCGAAATAATTATAGGATTTGCAAACTACAAAAATTCGATTTCGCTAACTTGTGACGTTTGGACCGCCCCCCACGGAAATGCAAATTCCTATTTAGCCGTTACTGCTCATTGGTTTCATCCCAATAGTTGGCTAATGATGAAACGAACAATAGATTTTAAATTATTTGGTTATCCACATATCGGTGCTAATTTATTAAAAATTTTATTGGACGTTATGTCGGTATATAAAATAGATGATAAACTATTTTCTATGTCCCTCGATAACGCGTCAAACAACACAAACGCTATCAATCGAATGAAATTAAGACTAAAACCAATTTTAGATGGCGACTTTTTTCATACACGATGTGTTACACATATTATCAATATAAGTGTGCAAGTCGGGCTTCAAGTTTGTGATGATTTACGTACGAAATTTAAAAATCTTTTAAACACAATCTACGACACAAGTAACCAACGACAATCAAATTATCGGTATTTTTGTGCACAATATAACGAACAATGTTTAGGCCCTAACTTTGACACACCCACAAGATGGAACTCAACACATTTTATGTTTGAAAGCATTTTACGTCAAAAACTCACACTTAATGCTTTTAACGAACAGGGCCGTTCCAAACATATTTTGGGCCCGGGGCGAGAAGAAACAATTTGCCCCTCAAAGTCACAAATACAATAAAATTTTTGGTTTTTCTTAGGCTAAATGCATTGTTGTTGGGCTTATTGGCTACTTATCCTATTAAAATTATAAACCAATTCAATTATATATATATATATATATATATATATATATATATATATATATATATATATATATATATAACATAAAAATTTTGGGCCCCCTAGAGGCATGGGCCCTGGGCGGTCGCCCGGGTTGACCTCCCTCAGGACCGGCCCTGTTAACGAAATACTTGTTGAAAAACGTCGATCGGTTTCAATCCCCGAATCGGATTGGACATTGCTTCATGAACTAACATGTTTTCTATAAGTTTTCAAAGAGGCAACGACTTTGTTGTCGGATGTTTACTATCGTACGAGTCCGTTGGTTTTAAATCAAATATTTCTTATGACGGAGAAAATGGCCAATTTCGAATATTCTTCATTGACAATGTTTCAAAATATGGTTATTGCTATGAAATCCAAAATTTTAAAATATTTTCGGGAATTGCCTTTAGTCTTTACATGTGCCGCCGCCCTAAACCCCGACTATAAATGTGGGTGGTGTCAACGTTTTAATGAGACAAATTTATGAAAACTTGGGTTTAAGTGACCTCGAACCAAATTTCGTTCAAAATCAAAATTTTAAATTCAATGTGTCTTTTAAAAAATTATTTGAACATTACGCTACCAAATATGGTCAACCAAATCTAATAGTTGATCATATTCGGAGAGGAATGGTCGCTTCATCTTCATCGGGAAGAAACGTTAACATAAAGCTTTATAACACTTTGATTGAGGACGCCACAAAACGACAACGTACTTCCGCCCCAAGTAGCGAATTAGGCAATTATATGGCCTCAAACTTTTTAGCCCAATTTACCGACGAAAAATTTCAAAACTTTGATATTTTGGCTTGGTGGAAAGAAAATGAACCGCAATTTCCGATTCTAGCCGTCATGGCCCGCGATTTACTAACCGTCCAAGCTTACACGGTAGCTTCGGAATCCGCTTTTTCTTTTAGTGGCAGGGTCATCACGGAACGAAGGTACAAACTCACGGTCGAATCGATGGAAGTATGTGTTTGCTTGAAGGACTACTTGGATGGCGTCGAAAGGATACAACATTGCGTTTCGCTTGAAGTAGAACTTTTACCACCGGTGGAAGAGTATATCCACCAAGAAGAAGTTGCAATGGGGATATCACCTCCAACGACCGAAGTTGATGAGGGTGAGCTTGAAGAATTTTCGGATTAAAAGCGTGGCCAATGGTTGAAGATTTGAAGACGACAAAGTTGAAGACTATAATTCCTATTATTATTATTATTGACGTTTATGTAATTTCAAGTTTAAAACATTGCTATTTCAAGATGAAGACTATAATTCCTAGTTTATGTAATGTGTTAAAGATTGACATAGGTTATTCGATGTTGAACCTAGGTTATTCGAAAACTATAATTCCTAGTTTTTAATATTTACGTAATTCGTCGTCGACGTTTGTTTTTTTCATTTGAAGTTCAATCAATGTTATTCAAGTTCAAACAATGTTGTTTCTTAATTTATATCCTAACCAAAGACAATAGAAATTTTTATGTATTTTTTTAGTATTTTTTTAGTATTTTTGTAGTATTTTTAAAGATTAAAAACATGAAAATCGGTTTTTGGACCGGTTTAACCGGAACCGGTTATTTAAAAGCCGGTTTTAACCGGAACCGGTTATACCTTCGAGCTACAAAAACCGGCCAAAACCGGTGCGGTTTAAACCGAAACCGGTCGAGCCGAAACCGGTTATTTAGAAAACCGGTTATGAAAATAACCGAAACCGGTTAAAACCGGTATATGTGCACCTCTACGCATTTCTATGATTCTATCCTTGTATCATCCAGTTTTGATATCGTATGACTGTATGAGATTTTAGGTTTCATCTTGTTTATTTTCCAGGTTATGTTTGTTGTCCAAATCTGTTTAAAGCTTATTTGGTTCGTATAGAATATTTGTTATGTATAAATCTTATCGCCTAGTTGGATAGATAATCTCAGATTTTTAATTTTCAAAAGAAAAATATAGAAAAAGAAAAGAAAATTACACATACAATTTTGTTTTATTTATATAAATTTGATTTATGTATATTATATAAATTAACGAGACTAAATGTATCAAAAACTGAAAAATATACATATATGAAAGGTACAAAGAAAAAAAAAACTATGTTTCCATTCAACGTGTCCATTTTTATATTGTCCATCATTGTTTTGTAGTTTTTATATTATTTACTTATTTTCTTTCTTGTAAATGAAAACATAATAAATTTATGTAAAAAAATATATCGCAATGATTTAGTTTCCTTCCTCTTCACCTACTTATTATACCTTAAGTATATATATTAAATTCATTTAAAGCCGATTATTTACTTATAATTCGACTTTGAATTTTTTTTACCTACAATATTACTTTTAACAACAATAGCCCTGGATTCATGTTTTTCATACGTCGAAGGTCATTTTCGATAATAGTCATTTATTTCTCGTGAAAATATGGATGTTACACCTATATCCGTTGTCCCATTGTTATTAGGGTGGGCAGAACCGGCCACAAATGGTGAAGGGGACCGCCACGGTATTGCCACATGCGGTTTGGCAGATGGTTGGTGAAACGCGGGTTGGTGAAGTCGCAAGATTGGTTAATAGATTAAAATTTCATTTACATCCTCCCTCTACCTCTTCAAAAATCACACATTCCTGCTTCACTTTCCTCTCAAATTCTCTACAAACTCTTTCCTATAATTTATAACAACTATTTCTTTTCAAATGGATTCAAGCCGCAGAAACAAAAAAAATGTTCTTAGAAATCAAGAAATCATCAGAATGAATGCAGTTTGAATGTTCCCCCAACTTCATCGCCTTATTATCCACAATACCAACAACTATCGGTGCAACAAAACTACAACCAAATTTCACTTTCCCAGTACTACCACCAATTTCCACGATACCAACAATGTCCCCGCCAAGTGAACCCCCTCTCAGGGTTATGTCTCACACACATCCCATTGTGGGGAGACGTTTTGGCCAATTTCAACACGCAACTTGGTGGGACCAATCGGACACGACATCATGTAAACTCTAAATGGAAGGATTTACAGACGATGGTCAAGAAGTTTAACTTCATTTGCAACAACAAATGCAACATGTGTGCCAGCGAAAGAGGGGATGTTGATATTTTAAAGGCGACGCAAAGTGAGTTTTGGAAAATCACACATGACGGGTTTGCACATATGGAGGCATGAAAAATTCTAAGATATCATCCCAAATGGCTCATAGTCAGAAATGGGTATGAATGCCCCCCCATCATTCCTCTAAACGGAGCAAGATTTCAGAGTCCAACACCTACACCACAACCTCTTCCAATATACATTATTCAACTCACAATGTCAATGTTGATGCCATCAATGATGAGGTACCACAACCACGCCAAAGAAAAGGGAAGAAAGTGGTTAGCACATCATCAGGGCAGGAAGAAATGAGGACAATCGTCGAAAAATATCTCTTTTTGCCGACAATAACCAGCAAGAAATGTAAGAGAAACGGGACTATCGAGCTTGGAAGAAATGAATGCTAGATGAGGAGGTGAAAAGGAGAGCATTGATCCTTGAGCAGGAGCTGGAAGTAATCAAAGTCGGACGTGTTGAAAAGGATTTGATTTTTTTCCTTGCCCACATGATCATTTGATCGGAGGACCACTAAATGCAATTTTTGCTCGCAAGCGGGAACTTGTTCAGCTTCATGATTGAGTGTTGTAGATTTTTTTTAGGATTTTATTTATTCTTTTAGGGTTTTATTTTTCTTTTTAGGATGTTATTTTCCGTTTGTACTTGTGTAAATTTTAATTTTATTTTATTTTAATCTAATGTTATTTTTAATTTTAATTTTAAATGTTATTTATTCATTTTGGCTTTATTTAATTAATTTCAATAAAGAAAAGTTAATGTTGCATTTTGGGAGGGTTACGAAAAATATGATTCCAGTGTTATGGGTTGATCAAATATAAAAGTTAGATGATAAAGAAAATATGACGTGACATGAGGGTTAGGAGAGTTGGAGAGATGGACTCCGCCACCATTAGATTCTTTGATATGTTGATGTCGATGTTTGTTTTATAAGGTAAGTATATCAAAGATGATAATTCTTCAATTAGTTACAAATTCGTTGATTAAGATTTCATATAATCTCTAATGAGTCGTATAGATAATTTAAAATATTAAGTTAGAAAGGTAAATGTTTAAAGAATAAAACATTGTAAAAGAACAGATATTTTTAAAGAATAAAACTGAATTACATTCATTCTTAAATCTGATACAAGTACATTATGTAAGAATGAAAAAAAAATTGATGTTAATAATATCATTGAAAGGAAAAAAGACATTATTAAGATAAATAATAGACATTCTTAAAAGTAATGTGAGATATTCTTTAAGAATAAGGCGCATTCTAAGAGAATATGAATTCTCAAAAAATATCCATCTTGAAAGAAATATTCATTCTGAAAGAATATGCAAAAAGAATCTCACTTCTGAAATAATAGCATTTTGTTTAAACTCGACACCATGTATAGAAGAATCAATATAATCAAGTCCGTTAATTTTGTTCTTCATCTATTTTCGATTCTTGCTGCCTGCAAGAAACATAAACAAGTGGGCGGTAGAGGTTGATGGTCTATGGTGGTCTTCACGAAAAAGAAAAGTTGGCAGGTGGTTTGTGATGGTCTGGCGAGTAGTTCAAATCCTTCAGGCGGAGGTTGGTTTGCAGGGAGATGAGTGGTAGCGAAGAGGAAGGAGATCAACGACTGTGGGTTGAGTCATCAGAACTCGGTTTTCGTCGGCGATCAGAAGCAAGTAGACGGTTGTTGGTGATGTTCTAATGTTTAAACAAGAATAATGAGAAGAAAGGATGGAGGGTGTATGTTGTGATGGTGGGGAAGGCAGGCTGCGACTGTATTTGGTCTGATCGTGACAGTGAGGATAACAGAGAGATGGTGGTCTCGTAATGGTGCATGGTGTAGCGATGGATGAAGTTGTGAAGGTTTTGAAAGACGGTTAGGGTTGCTCATATGAAACCATAATTATAGGCTTCAATCAACTATCGTTACCATAATGATATGTTTATTATTTTTGGATAATATCTTTAATTAGTATGAAAATCCGAAAATACATTTATGAAATGATTGGACCATATTTGGTAATACATTTACACAATAATTGTGTTTTATATATATATATATATATATATATATATATATATATATATATATGTATATATATATATATATATATATATATATATATATATATATATATATATATATATATATATATATAGTTAGTATTAAATACATTTGGTAAGTATTGTGTGATTGTAGGACCAATTCTGGACCATTAGATTGAAAAAATCAAGGGCTTAGATGATAATAACATTTGTGTAATTAAAATGAAAGAATTAAATAAAAATAATTAAAAACATCCGGTTAAGGGCATCTTGGACATTTCTATATACCTATAAATAAGGAAACAATATAATTTTCAAATCAATTTTGAAAATCGAAACAAAAATTACGGACCGTCTTCTCAATTTGGGTTCCATTATCTACTCAATGTACGATTTTTACAGTGACGATTGAAATAAAAGCTAGCATAAAAACGATTTCTGGGAATGAACATTGATCGTCACTTGGAATTCTTGCGATTAAGAAGAAAAATGTGCAATTACCACCGATTCTCTAAGAATGATTAAGATAACATGCAAACAGACTCAATGAATTACGTACAATATAACATATACACATCCATTCTCTAAGAATGGCTTAAGCTACATAGTAACTAACCCCATTCTCTAAGAATGACCTATACTTCATGGTACAAAAAGCTATTAGCAAAAACGACACCAAATCAACATCTGTATCTTCACAGTATGGAAAGCCCCATTCTCTGAGAATGCCCCATTATCTGAGAATGAACTTGAATCATTCTCATAGACATTATCTGAGAATGACTTATAGCAACAACGACGCCAAATCAACATGTGTATCTTCACAGTATGGAAAGCCCCATTCTTCGAGAATGCACATTCTCTGAGAATGCCCCATTCTCTGAGAATGCCCCATTCTCTGAGAATGAACTTGACCATTCTCATACATAGAACGCCTCTCCGAAATCCAGAAAAAAAAAAGGCGGAGATGAAATTTTTTTGACGAACAGTTGTACCAGGTTCCGATCGATTAATTTGGCGAATTTTATACCAGGTTCCGATCGATTAGCTCTTTTTTTGCACTTGCCGATTCCACCCGTTTGCGATGCCGACCGATTTCTGCTTTGCGATTCCAGTTCGTCTCCAATGGGTACGTATCGAATTTTAGCTTTATCGATTACCAATCGGATTTATGCTTTATCGATTCCAGCTTTTACTTCGATTCCATGTGCGAACCGTTCAAAATATAATCTGAACGGTAAGTCAGTAACGGGAGGCGGCTCTGATTGCCGGCGACGATGGTGGATGAAGCAGGGGAGGAAGCCGGCGGCGATGGTGGATGAGGTAGGGGAGGAAGACGGCTGTCGATTGAAGACGTGAGAGAGATGGGGAGGATAAATAGGGTTGGTAAGTTACGTTGCATAAATAGGGTTGGTAAAGTTACTAATTTGCCCCTATCAAATGATTGGTCCAGAATTAGTCCTACAATCACACAATACTTAGAATATATATATATATATATATATATATATATATATATATATATATATATATATATATATATATATATATATATATATATATATATATATATATATATATAACTTTATAACTAAATCTAGTCATAGGATTAAGAAGATCTACCGCTGATATTGAATCTGACGTGAAATAGCTACCTTCAATGATTAAGGTGCGTGATTTTATCTAATCAAATTCAATCTCGATTGTAGATCTTCATAATCACTTGCTGCGTTGAAGAACTGACAAATAAGGTAGTGTAACTGCCACAAGAAGCTTAAGTTGTCACCCTCTAAAGGGAGGCACAACCACCTTGACCCTCCGCCTTTGCCTTATATACAAATGTGCCTTACGCACGACCTAACTTGTATTTGATTATAGTTTCAATATCTTATAAGTTATTGGCACTCGTGTTAATTCTAATTACACTAAATAATCGATGACACTGAAATTGCGAATAATCCACTATATATGTGCACCAGCAACTGTATTATTAAAAGACAAAACTTCATAAATGGCTCCCGTGGTTTCACAGAATATTAAAGTTCGTCTCTAACTTTTCTTTGCCTCAAGGATAGTCCCCGTGGTTTCAATTTCTATCATGAATGGTCACTCGTCCATATAAAAAGACTTGTATACCCTTTTTATTTTATTTTATCTTTTTCTTTAAACTAATTTATATTTAAAAAAAGAAAATAAAAACACCTTTACCCCCTCCCTCACTATGAGAACCGTCCACCATCACCCCCACTCACCACCGTCCACCACCACCCCACATGGACCATTTATGCCAACCTCCATACCTCCGGCCATACCTCATTTTCTTGATTTCAGCTATTATCGATTTTAGAATCGAAATCACATAATTGGTTTCTTTGAATTCATAAAATCGAGTTCCAATCGCGATTGGGGTAGATTGTGTTTCATCGTTTTTGGTGCGGGATTCAGTTCCAATCAATTACGTTTCATCATTTCTTTGAATTCACATAATCGACGTTAGCAAAATCGAAGTCAGCTCCAATCGAATTCAGTTAAAATTGAATCCCATTTCATCGAATTCAGATCAAATCGAATCCCGTTTCATCGATTGTAAGCGCTACTCTCTCGCTCATCTCTAAACGCGTATCCTGGAGTTGATGTTCCGATTGAAGCAATCGGTCTCCTTGAGATTGAAGCAATCGAAATCAACACCATCATAGAGGTCCGATCGATTGATTGTAGTGGCTAAACCTTTAATTGATTGATTGCAGTGGATCCCGTAGTTGATTGCAATGGCATACCGGTAGCAGGTGAGTTCCGAATTCCTTACCGGTTGTATATGAAGGTTGGCATAAATGGTCTAGGTGGATGTTGGTGGTATCAAGGTTGGCATAAATGGTCCAGGTGGACGGTGGTGGTAGTGGTGGACGGTGATAATGGTGGGGGAGGGGTTAAGGGTGTTTTTTTATTTTATTTTTTATGTAAAATTAGTTTAAAGAAAAAGATAAAATGAAATGAAAATGGTATAAAAATTCTTTTATATTGAGAAAAAAAAACTAGAGACGAAACTTGATATTCTGTAAAACTATAGGGACCAGAAGTTTTTTGTCTTGTTAAAATAACTTATTACAATCTTTAGTATATAAACTAAAAATAGCCAAAAACTACAAATGATCTCATCTGGTCATGATTTTACTAGCATAACATGGTACACAAAAAACATGCACTACCCATGCCTTGTAAAAGTATATTTGTCAACAGATAAGCGTGGGAAACATGTTTCATGTGAAAAACTCCATGAAAACAATATCTCATAATCACCATGATATCAGATATCTATAGTGGAAATTGTGTGTCATTATTAGTTGAATAAGCTATTCATTTAGTATACATATGATCGATATATAAAATTAATAATTTTATATCTAAATTACATTAAACATTACAAATTTACAAACGAAATATCTAATTATATATAAAAAAATTTAAAAAAAAATCAAATGAATGACTAAAATAGCCTAATCCCATAAGGATTTTTCTCAAAATAGCCAAATTTTAGGGGTATACCTCAAAATAGCCAAGGAAAACACAGTTGGCAGCCATGGGCTGCGTTTTCCTCTCACCAACTACGTTTTCCTCCCTCCTAAGCACCAACTGCGTTTTCCTCCATCCACCTGCATTTTCCTCCCTCCCAGCTGCGTTTTCCTCCTTGAGTTCTTGAGTTCTTGCGTTTTCCTCCCTCCAAGCTGCGTTTTCCTCCTTGTGTTCTTGAGGTTCTTGGTGGTTCATGGGTTTAGTTTAAAATTTTGTCCAACTTTGAACACTCATCATTTGTTCATACGAAATCAGATTGAGTTGAAATTTTTTTAACGTGAAGTGTATTAGTAGATGTGTTCACAAACATGATTAACAAAAATTTATGTGTCGGAAAGTGTTACGAGATCGAAAAATTTGACGTTTTTTTTCCCCGATTTATATATCTGGGCTGATGGGCCGGTAGCCAACGAAAACACAGCCCGTCTAGAGGAAAACGCAGTCCGTCTAGAGGAAAACGCAGCCCAGTGAGCCCGTTAAGAGGAAAACGCAGCCCAAGAGAGGAAAACGTAGCCCATGGCTGCCAACTGTGTTTTCCTTGGCTATTTTGAGGTATGCCCTTAAATTTTAGCTGTTTTGTGGAAAACCCTTATGGGATTAGGCTATTTTAGTCATTTTCTCAATGATCAAACCGCAACGGTCCAAAATTTGTAAGGATTAACTGGGTAATTCTAACAGATTTAGAAAACAACAAAAATCAAACCGATGGTCCAAAATAACCACTCCCATGTAACTAACATGGACCAAGTATATAAAATCGTGGCTAAATCACAAGCTCACAAAGTGTAAGGACTAGTTAGTATTTTTCATATCAATGTCGAAGTCTACTCCCATGAGCGAAATTTCCATATTTATAGGCCCACAGACATTTTGGTAAATTTCTAGAAAGTCCAAAATTTTAACTTGTGGCATGAACAAAATCTCGAAAACTCTTGGGACTGATTTTGTTGAGTCATGACATATATGATATATTATCTGAGATGTATAACATCATAATTGCTATGGATTTATTTTAATATAATATAAAAATATGCTAGTAGCAACTGGCCTCCACCACTGCTACTTAATACTTGATTATACCTAACCGACTAACGATATACTAAAAAATAAAGATACCCAATTTAGTTCGAAATTGCACCTAAATAACCACTCTGTGAACAATAAATACTAAAAATGGCTCCCTTAAAGTTTGAAGAACTTGTCACTTAACCCCCTCTTACTTACAAAACTTGCATCCGCCCTGTAAACTACAAGTGTGAAAACAAAAGAAATCACATTTAAACCTTAATTTAACATTTTTCTTACATTTTCTCCAAACACCGTCATTTGTTTTTATTTCCGGAATGTTGCATCGTTCTACATAGGGATGGGGCTTTGGTACATGGAACCGACCAGAACCGCGGGTTTTACCCGAACCCGGACCGACCAGGACCGATGGTGTCTAGAATGGGACGGTTTTCGGTTCTTGGACATTGTGTTTTCGGGTTTTCAGTTCCTCGGGTTCGGTTCTATCGGTTCTAGAGAAAAAACCGACCCGGACCGTGGAACATGAAAAGCCTTTTTTGCTTGGGTTTGTCTTTGCATTCGGGCTATTCCATTACCACGTAAACAAAAAAAACCCTTAGTTTCCCGACTTATTCCTCTGTTCGATTACGAAATCACGAAGACACGAACTGGTATGCGAATCCTTCTTTTTCTTTCAATCGCTGCCAAGCGAATTCCCGATCATCCCCAACTTCGACCTCGGTTCCCGTCCCATTATCGATTGACACAGTCACACAGATACGACTTGTACGACCTTCCTTCATCTGATTCAGATACACGCTTTGACAAAATCAATGGAGAACGAAAACTGAGTTTATACTCCTTCAGAACTAGTAAGTTTGGTTCTCCTTGTTATCTTTTTTATAGATAGGGTTTTCAATTCAATGTTGTTCTTCAATTGTTATCGTGATCAATCATCCACGCGGACCGATTTCAATTCAATTTTGTTTCTTGTTCACTCAATCATCCACAGGAGACCGATTTCAATTAACAATCCGGTTCTACTCGGTCCGGAACCGAAGAACCGGGACCGGAACCGAGTAAATACCCGAAACCGGTTACATGTTACCAGGTACGGTTCTCGGTCCAGTACTTTACATAAATTTGGGTCGGTTCTTTGATCGAGTCGGTCCGGTCCTAGGCCCAAGTTCATCCCTAGTCCTACATGTTTTTTACTTGGTTGTTGTTTATTAATCTTTTAAATTATATATATTAATATAAAAAAGAGTAAATATTGAAAAATATAAAAACAAATTAAAAGAATATAAAGTCTTTTAAAGTTTGATGTAACCAAATCCAAAAAAATACCATGTTTTGTACCTATGATGCAAAATTAAAAACTTTTTGAACCGTATCTTTAAAATCAACAAACCACAGATTATTTCAAAGTTTAAAATGTATATTATTAAATCCATATAAAGTTATTTGAGAAGGGCCCAGCTTTTTACATATTCCCGTTGTAATACCTTTAAAAGTGGTTCAAAATCCTGATGCTAAACTTATTTCCTATTTTGATTTTATTTTGTTTTACGCCGAACTATTTTTTTAATAATAAAATCTTTTAATTTCTTTTGTTAGAAAAAGTAAATTAAATAACAAAAGACTTGACCTAACCCTAGTTACCTTATATAAAGTCGTTATATACCTCCATTTTTCAGCTACACGACACTCTGAAAAAATCCCACTCATGGAAGAATCTGTCAATTTCGTCAAAGGATACGGCAAAGTTAACCCCTCCGATGACGAAACAACTGCCGTTCCATGCCAGTCTCCCTCTCCGAAACGACGTAAAACCGTCGCTGCCGTCATTACACTAGGCCTCTTCGCAATCATCGTCGGAGCAATAATTGGAGCTGCCGTGGTTCATCATCCGCACGACGAATCAAAGGAGCCGCAATATTCTTCGGTCAGGTCTGCAAATTCAATCAAAGCCGTGTGCGCGGTCACGCAACATCCGGAGTCATGTTTCACCGACGTTTCCTCCATCGATTCCGGTAACTTTGTCGACCCGGAGATGATTTTCAACCTCACGCTCCGACTAGCGATCAACGAGCTCACGAACATCTCGTCGGTGCCTAAAACCCTTATTTCGAAGTCGCACGATCTACGAACCGGTTCCGCGTTGCGAGACTGCGCGACTCTGTTCGATGACGCGTTGAGTCAACTCACTCGGTCGGTGGAGGCGATGCGTGTGGGGCCCGGCGGCGGGCAGAAGTTGTTGACGGAGGAGAAAGTGGCGGACATGAAGACGTGGATTAGTGCGGCGATGACGGATCAGGAGACGTGTGTTGATGGGTTGGAGGAGATGGGATCGACGGCGGTGGATGAAGTGAAGTTGAGGATGCAGAGATCGAGCGAGTACATGAGCAACAGCTTAGCAATACTCACTAACATTGAAACCATACTTGACCAGTTTGGGCTTCGCCTGCATTGATATTCACGATATTGCCATTTAATGTATTTTTGTGTATGTAATTAATTCGTTAAGAAAACAGTATTTGTGTAACATCATGTTGTAAAACAAAAGTAAAAATATACAAAAAGATTGTGAATTGCAATATTGCCCCTAGACTAACTAATATGTCAACTATAATTAAATTTCATTTATTGAGTTGTGATTAGTAAAATATCCATTCTGCTTTATCCCAGCTTTTCTGTATTTAAGGTTTGCTTTTGCTAATTAAATTTCATTAAAGTTCACCTACTAAATTGACTGTCATTATACCTATTTAGTTGGTTGTTTTATGTAGACGCATGAACTTTTCACTAAAAACAAACATTTAAATTGTTCAAATAAATGTTTACATAATTCACATGGCCAAGTTATTATATCATGTGAAGTAGACAAGCTTTTACTTCTTGTTAAACATGTGTAAGCATATACAAGTTCCCTTCGTAGTAGTTTTACAAAGATATATATATTTTTGGTAATTACTACGACATTCCAATAGTCGGAAAAAGAAAAAGAAAAAGTGGATGTCACGTCTTTTTAGATCGTGGGAGATTTTTAAAGTTTTTAAATAGTTATCTAAAATATAACAAAATGGACTTTGTATTATTTAATAATATTTTTTTCTCGCATGTCAGACATAGTTTAATGACTTTAATCATCTAGTCGTGTCCAAATTTCATTCTAAACGTTTGGGATATTCACGTAAACGGTAATTCCCACTTTTTCAAACATTGTTCTAACATTTTGATCGTATAAAGAAAAATATTGAAAATAATAATCAATTCTAAAACTTCCTCGATTTCCAAATATATTATAAATGTAAAAGAATTTTTATGATAAAATTGTTAGAAAATCACTTTTACGTATAGTTATGATAAATTGTCATGTTGGTCTATTTATTGTGCGATCATATTGTAATTTTCTTCAAACTTTTTTAAAATTTTTATTTCGTAACTACGTATTGTTTTGGTTCGGATGTGTACATTGCAAGAATGCAAGGAAATCATTCAAAATTGGCAAAAGATTTGGATTCATGAGATTCATTTGTATGGTGGACCAAGCACTATTGATTTGGAATTTATGCATTATATGTTGAGTAAGTGTGAAGCCTAATCTAAACCGAAGAGTACAAATGACCGAAGAGATTCAGCTGTCTGAAGCAACCAGAAACAGAGGCGAAGAATTGTCAGTGCTGTTGAGGTCTGCGCCTCGGACGAATCCTCAATTTTCGGTCAATTAAGTTATTTGCTCTAGTCAAACTAACCGAAGCGGATCGACATTGGAAGAAGATATCATGAGTCAGGTCCATCCACCAAGAATGACATAAGTGACTCTTCAGTAGATCAGGAGAATGGTTGGAACTTGGAACCGAAGAGTATCAGATCAGTAGGACCGAGGAATGTCACACCTCGTCCGGATCATGAGATATGTCTCATTCGGTTGGGCATGTGAAGAAGGCATTCCAAGTTAGACAAGAGGAGTTGGTGATAACCGAGGAGATCAATAGACCAAGGAGGTTATTAGACCAAAGTTTTGTGATACAAAGTAAACTCCATCATAATGAAAGAGCCATGTTAGGAGAAGCCTATTACCATTTCTCTTCTACAAATTGCAGTTTACCGTGACAACAATAGATTCAGCTACGGTCACAGCAGTGAATGCACCAGAAGCAGAAGAAGGTGAGACTACGATGTTCTCTGATCGAAGCTCTCTCTCTCTCTTCTAAAACATTGAAGTTTATCAATGAAATTCTCTCGGTTTCTCACAGTGGATGTAGCTTGACTCATTGTCAAGTCAACAACTCTATATCCTTGTGTTTCTCAGTTAATTTTACGTATTTCTCTCTAGTCTAAATAGTTGTGAGGTTGATCGTTTGTTAGAAGCACGTAGTCAAGGAGGATCGATACTTCTTGCAGTTTAGTTGTGTACCGGTCCCAACAAAGCATATAGGTTGGTAATTATCATTTAATTGCATTATTAGCTTGGTTTTCACGTGAAGACAATAATTCAAAACAAAGTGTAATACACGCGTCAAATGGGACATACATCGTGTCCAACAGAACTACATGCAAAGGGTGAAAACATAAAGTCATTTGTGTCTGTTTTGTAGGGAGGGACAAAGACTAAAGACTTTGATTTGAAATTTGTGGGTAAATCCCACTTTTTCAAACTCGTTCAACATTTTGATCATATAAAGAGAAATATTGAAAATAATAATCAATTTCAAAACTCGATCGATTTCCAAATGTATTATGAATTTAAAAGTCATTATGTGATTAAAGGCCGTTAAAAATCACTTTTACTTATAGTTATGTTGGGTCTATTTATTGTGCTATCATATTGTAATTTTCTTCAAACTATTTTAAATTTTTTTATTTCGCAACTACGTATGGATTCATTTGATGGCCGACCAAACACTGCTAATTTTGAATTTATGCACTATATGGGCTGGTAATTATGATTTGTTTGCATCATTAGTTAGGTTTTCATGCGAAGACTATAATTCAAAATCTAGTGTAACACACTTGCCAAACATGACATACATCGTGTCCAACAGAATTACATGCAAATGGTGAAAACATAAATTATTTGTGTCTATTTTGAAACGAGGGATAAATACTAGAGATTCTTATTCGAAATTGGTGGGTAAATCCTATTTTTTCAAACATTGTTCAATAGTTTGATCATATAAAAAGAAATATTGAAAATAATAATCAATTTCAAAGCTCGATCGATTTCCAAATATATTATGAATTTAGAAGTAATTATGTGATAAAAGTTGTTAGAAAATCACTTTTACATATAGTTGTGATATATTGTTTTGTTGGGCCTATTTATTATGCTCTCATATTGTAATTTTCTTCAAACTCTTTTAAATTTTTTATTTCACAACTACGTATGGTGTTGTTTCGGATGTGTACGTTGCAAGAATATCATCTAAAATTGGCAAAAGATTTGGATTCATGACAATCATTTGTATGGTGGAGCAAGAACTATTAATTCAGACTTTATGCACTATAGGAGTTGGTAATTATCATTTGTTTGCATCATTTGCTAGGTTTTCACGCAAAGAAAATAATTCAAAAGCCTAGCGTAACACACTAGTCAAAAGGGACATACATTGTGTCCAACAAAACTACATGCAAAGGGTGAAAAAAACAAAGTCTTTTGTGTTTGTTTTGAAGGGAGAGACAATAACCAAATATTTTAATTCAAAATTGGTGGGTGGGAATAAAATAGTATTACAATCAGTTGACTTATTGTTAATAGTGGATGCCTTGTGCTTGGTTTGCATGGTGTATGAGATACAAATCTCATTGCAAAATTTTACAGAACTTTGCAATAGAGAATGGTTTACAAATATAGAGGTTAAATATGTTGAATGTTCGTGGGTGTGGTTGGAATTCAAGTCAATAAGTTATTGTCTCACATTTATCCAACATGAAGAAATGAAATGATATTTTCTACATATGAAACCTCTTACAAAGTAGTTTTAGGTGAATGAAATAATGGTGTTGATAGAAATAGATGGTTAACCTCTCTATGATTGACTTCTAAGTAGGGATGAACAAGAAAATTGTAAGAACCGAGCTGAACCGGGACTAAAACCGATTTAGAACTGATTATGCTTATCGGTTCAGTTCTTGGTTCTTTACATTACCAATTTTTGGTTTTGGTTAAATATGTTTTACAGTCCCCAGTTTATAGTTTTATTGGTTTCGGAACCAGAAAGTAATGGGACACATATTAGCAAAGCTTTCACAAGCATGTTAATGACTTATGTGTGTGGATTGTTTAGCCTAAGCACATTGTTGGCAACTATAGCCTAATTCTGCATAAATTTCAATTAAAATTGGTCATAAAACAAAAAAAAATGTCAAATTAATTTAACTAACTATATCTTACCGTTTATATATCTACCTCAGGTGTCTCGTGAGAATAATGGTTCATTGGACACAATTTTTAACCATTCTCATGAGAATGATTACTTTAAGCTAGGAACGTTTTCATAGGAATGAATTATTAGAAAGAACATCGGTAAATCGCGGATATTCTCATGAGAATGGTACAAACAAAAACTTTGAACAATGTAATCCAAGATATCCACCCAAAAGTTCAAATGATACAATATGTGTCCCTTAATATCAGCATTTTCTATAATTTGATGATAAGCATTTAGTCCAACAATTGAAATACCTATTCGCGTCTAATTTACCCTTATGGCTTTTTAAAAATAGAAAAATAATAATATTTTCCAATTAATTACTATCACCTCATTTTACATCTTAACCATTCATTCCTTTAATCTAATAGACATATATATATATATATATATATATATATATATATATATATATATATATATATATATATATATATATATATATATATATAGTATTAAATGAATTCTTTAATTATAGTGTGATTGTAGGACAAAATTTGGACCGTTAGATTGAGAGAATCAATGGATATGATCAAATGACATTCTTGTAAATAAATTTAAAGAATTTAATTATTTTAATTAAAAAAACACGATTAAGGGTATAATAGTAATATAACCCAAGCTATAACTACGACATGTAATCTTAGTTTACTAATATCATAGACACGATTTGTAATCGGTTACAATAACACACAATCACCAGAGAATCCAATTACACGATCAACAAATTTACAATCCGATATTCCGATTCAACTCTGACAAGAACAATTCTTCCGCGTCTGCATTCTTCGAGAGGTGCATGCATTAGAAATCAACAATGGCAGGAAGATACAGCAATTCATGACTTCGAGATTGAGGATTTTTCAGGATGCGAGATTGAGGATTTTCAGGATGCGAGAATATGTAAAAAAATATAAGAAACTGAGTTAATGTGAACCATTCTCTGTGAATATGTAAAAAATATAAGAAACTGTGTTAATGTGAACCATTCTCTGAGAATGAATATTCTCTGAGAATGCATTTAAAAAGTGTTATTCGTTCATTGTTCACTCTATGATAATATGTAACAGTAGCACATGTGCATTCTCTGAGAATGGAAACCATAACACTTTCATTCTTTGAGAATATTTAACAGTAAATGTAAGGAAAGTGTTATCTGATCAATTTTTCACTAAAAAATTGTGGTTAATGTAAACCGTTCTCAGAGAATGAACATGAACCATTCTTAAAGACATTCTCAGAGAATGCATTTTGATAAAAAAAAAAACTTCAGTGCTAAAAAACATGAACCATTCTCGGAGAATGATCAATCTTAGACCTGAAAATCACAAACCCTCGCTTCCGTCAAAATCCTCTATGAGGCACACGATTTTCTAGCGACTACCATATCACGAACAAAAGGGGCAGCAAGGGTTCAATTTGACGAAACGCCAACATGACGGTTAATTAGACCTGACTGCTTCTTAACAGTCATGCGACGGTTCAATTTTACGAAACGGGACTTGCCTGCCTTTTCTCTTCTCGCTCTACCAAGACTTGACGGAGATACATCTTTCACAGGAGGTGGAGTCGGCTCAGGAGGAAGTTCCGGTGGGCGTGGTTCCATAAGAGGGACGGAGGAGGGGCTCCTCGCCGACGAGAAGGCCGACAAACTTAAGGAATGGTGAATGGCGGAAGAATCGCTTCAAAAAAATTAGAAAACAGAGAGAGAGAATTGGGGTAGAGAGAGAAAGTTTTTAAGAATCGTGTCTTTAGGGTTCGTAAGTTACGATTGCATAAAATAGGGTTGGTAAAGTTATTAATTTGCCCCTATCAAATGATTGGTTTAGAATTAGTCCTACAATCACACAATACTTAGAAAATGTATTTGAACCTATATATATATATATATATATATATATATATATATATATATATATATATATATATATATATATATATATATATATATATAGTAAATTACAATTTTGGTCCTTGTGGTTGCCATGAAATTACAGTTTTGGTCAAATTTCACGCTGGTGGTCCCTGTGGTGGCCAAAATCTTGCACTTTTGGTCCATTGGCCAGGTAAAAAGACTAAAATGCCCTTTTTATTTTCTTTTTACTTTTCTTTTAATTTATTAATTATTAAGCTAATTAAATAAAGGAAAAAAAAAATAAAATCTCTCATTCTCTCTCTCATTCATAACACGATTGTGGAGCTTGGATCTGGGAAATCAGGAACACCATCTGAATACATTAAGCTTTTGGCGTCAATCGAATTCAGATCAGTACTAGCCCTTAACCCCTGCACCTTACAGTCCTCGATTTCAGGATAATCAACATGAATCGCAGAAATTGCAACCTCAGAGTTCTCAAAAGGGAAAAGAAGAACGAGATGGAGAAGAAGGGAAAACACACACATAAGTCGAGTTGTGTGTGTTCGTAATTTTCGCTTCATGAAAACGAATCCGAGAGATCAAGGGAAACCAAGCAGAGTGTTGAGATTGAGTGGGATATCGAGCAGAGTGAGTGACGAGGCAGCAAGAACCACTGTTGTTGGGGAGTTTTTCCGGCAGCATCGCCGTTTCCGACGGCGGTTAGGGCTGGAAGACGGCGGCAGAAGGTTGGTCGTTGTTTGGGTGATCGAAGTTGAGTTCTTGGCGGTTGAATTCGATACCAATTTTCGAGATCAAGTTGAGTTCGATGCAGGTTTGTGGTGTTCGATTTTGTTTCCAAATGATTTGATATGGTTTTTGGTTCCAGATGGTATCTCCGATGGTGTTTCGGTTAGCCAACCAGGAGAGGTCTGTTGAGGTTGTCATCAGAAAGAACTATGCCTTCAAATTCCATTTTGGTGAGCCAATCGGGATTTCTCCTGCTAGCTTATTCTTTTGGAGACGAATTTTTTTTCCCAGAAGTTGGTGCCAAAACATGAACCTTTTCATAACCTCGCAAATAAAACAATGTTTAATTTAAACCAAAACCCTTCTAAGAATCTTAAAGAACACGCTGCCGGAGAATTGATTGAAGACGAGAGAGATAGAGACGTAGTGGAGTAGGGTTGGGGGTGGGGGTTGAATTTTTCTCCTTTTTAAATACCAAAATAATAATATCTCAAAAGAAAAAAGAAAAAGAAATTAAAAAGGGTATATTGGTCTTTTTACCTAGTCAATGGACCAAAAGTGAAAGATTTTGGACACCACAGGACCATCAGCGTGAAATTTGAAAATGATGACTAATACCGTAATTTTGGGACAACCACAGGGGCCAAAATTGTAATTTATATATATATATATATATATATATATATATATATATATATATATATATATATATATATATATATATATATATATATATATATATATATATATATATATATATATATATATATATATATATATATATTATGTTTTAAAGTAGGAACCATAATCCAAAAAGGCGAAGTTGGTTTGAAATACAAATTTTGGTTGATCATCAACATCATTCATAGACCATTCGGAGTGGGTATCACGGAGTGAATGTGATGGACACGGTGGCACCCCATCACGGCGTGCACACCGCCCCGGGTGCTCCGTGATGGGGGTTACCGTGATGGAAGGTGATGGGGTTCACGGGAGACCACGACCAATCAATTTTTTTCTTTTTTTTTCTTTTTTTAAATTACTTCTATATATATAACTAGCCAATCACACCCAACCATTTTTATTATTATTGAATTATTTTTTATTGGGAAAAGATGATGTGGTGTGATGGATATTTTTAGTGTGGTGTGATGAGAATGTGATGGTGAGGTGGCGCTGATGTGGCGCCCATCACATTTGGGCAATGTGATAGGTACTCCCACCAGCCTTATAATATACTCAAATATATTCTAAATACAATAAAATAACATTTTAATCGAAAGGATTTGGAAGATACAGTCTGTTTTACCCATTCAACAATCACATGTCTTAGTTATTTTGTCTTTTACTTGTTCAATATGTTATCATAACATACAACGCAACGACATGCCACCCTAAACACAAAACTTGACCGTTGCGCTTTTATATAAATAGGTTGAAACTTAAACTTATGACTTTGTTTGATAACATCTGAATCATTGAGATTTGAATAATTCAGAGGTCTGAATGATTCAGAGGCTCTGAATTAACTGCCTCTGAATGAAAACATGTTGTTTGGTACGACATCTGAATGAACTGTGTTGAATGATAAAAAAAAATACCATTTTACCGTTCTCAACACCAATTCAAGAACAAATTTTCATCATACAAGTGTGATTAACAAGAACAAACATACAATTCTCAGTTTTTAACACATAAATATCAGAAAACACATGAAATCAACTCCATTTTCAACACGTACATAAGAAGAATTATCAGCTATATACATTAGGAAAATATAGCAACTATACACATCAGAAAAAAAAAAGAAAAAAACAAACTTACCTATGTTCAGTTTAGATGGAGCACTACTGTGAGAAGGCAGAGAAGCAGCGGAAGTCGGCAAGGAGACGTGAGCAAGCATTAGTTGGGAGGAGACGTGAGCAAGCAGCATCAGCGAGAAGCGAAGGAGACGTGAGTAAGCAGCGATTGTTGATCGGTCACCGAAAGAGAAGCAGGGCGACGCCACCGCGGAATTTGGTGGAAAGAGGAAGTATCCCAACGATATCTCTCTTTAGGGGGGAGGAGTATTATGTGAAGAAAAAAAAGAGAGATGAAAATTAGGTTAAAACTAAGAGGCTCTGTTTCATTCAGATGTGATATTTTTGCATATCAAATGGTCTTAACCATTCAGAGCCTCTTAACCATTTAGATTAAGAGGCTATAAAAGACACTCTATATCCTTTTGGTGATGAAAGTTTTGCAGCTAATCATGAAATCATTCATGGGAAAACAAAACTATTACATTACCTACCCAGATAATGGATTACTCTACATTACTCTTATGCTAATCTAAACGTTATTGTATATCATTGTAACACACGGTAATCCAACAAGATTGTGTAAGTAAACAAATGACCGAAATGCAGTTCGTGGAGGGTCTTTTTATCAATTTTGTTTCATTGTTTCTCAATACAATATATTTTCATCAATTTGTTGATTTATTCAACATGTTTTTTTACCACTTGATATAGCAAACTTATCATTTTTTTTGTAAAATGTTTCATAAATAACAAGTCAGTAAAAAAATGATAATGTATAACTGTGGATGATTAAAAACATCGTATGAATTGGTACAATAATAGAAATATCTACATTCTTTACGGTTACCCTTTTAATTTTCTTGCTTCAGTTACTACATGTTTTTATTCCACCATGTGAAATTCTAAATCTGTGGGTCGGTGGAAAATAGCATTTGTGGATGACAGACCTTAAAGCGGACGTTTGGATGGACATGGACACTATCCCATTTCGTTATGTTTTTCTGATTATAAATATTGTCCAAACGATTTTGGATTACTATTGGTTTATATGTTAGTTGGCCCAAAGACCTTTAAATAAACTTAAAACCAACATAAAATGTGACTAGTATCTTAGTTGGCCCAATGACCTCCAAATAAACTTAAAATTAAGATGAGATGTTACAACTTACAACTCAAAAATCAAAGGTAGTGTATTATCGTATTATACCACCTAATTACGTTCATTCCATCAGATTAAAAAAAACTATTTATGTCGTCTTGTGGAATCAAATGAATCACTTGTACAGAAAATTGATTATTTTCATTTGTTAACTTTAATGCCATAGGTGGATGGTGTTTTTTCCATTGGAATGAACAACTATAATATAATCTAATTTTATTTATATAACTTGTAACCATACTATTTTTAAATGATTTTGATACTAACAAATACCTAAACTCAAATTTTGCTATAAACTTTTTTTTGGGGCTTATATTATTACTAACATATTAAGTTTTATATTATTAAATAATTTAAAATAGTCTCAAAATTATACCTTCTCATTCCTAAAAACAGACCAAACATGATAATAATGTGTAATTAATCAACCAATCACCTTGTTTATTCTATCTCACCTTACTAAACATATCATATGATTGATAAAAGACAAAACTTCATAAATGGTCCCTGTGGTATCAAAAGATATCGAGTTTGGTCCCTAACTTTCAAAAACCTCACGCCTAGTCCCTGTGGTTTGAAAACTTTTGTTAAATCGTCCATGAGCCATACAAAATGACTAATGTACCCTTTTAATTTGTTTTATATTTTCTTTAACTATAATTTATTTTTAAGGGTAAAAAAGAAAAAGAAAAAAAAAACAAAACACACCCTCATCCTCACCCCTCCCCCTCCACTCATTTCTTACCATACCACCACCATCACCCCACCTCCACCTGCCACCATCGTCCACCTGCGATTTATGGTAGTATAGATCTCTAATTGTTGGTCAGTTCCTTGAGCTCTCTATGAACTAATGCAAAGTTAACAATGTTACAAATTCTTAGCTCATTCCCAAAACCTAAAATCCTTGATGAACTATATAAACTTACAGTGGGAATTTTGACAACTGACCCACCTGGTTCCCCTAAACATAATTCCATACGTGAATTAAATTTCCACACACCTTTTCTCTTTCTCTTTCTATCTCCCACCACCGTCCACCACCACCTTCATCATCGGAATCAGAATTTAAAGCTGCATTCAGAAGTTAAAGCTGGAATCAGAAGTTTTCTGCAATCGGAAGTTTTCTGCAATCACTTCAAACCAAAATTCTTTTTCTGCAATTAATTCCACCTAGAAATTGTTTTCTGCAATCGATTCAAACCCATGAACATCTCTTAAATTCCATCTCTTAAATTCCATCGTTTGAATCCCTTTTTAGTCATTTTCTGCAATCGTTTGAATCCCTTTTTAATCGTTTTCTGCAATCCCTTTTTAATCGTTTGAATCCCTTTTTAATCGTTTGCAAATTAGAGGGAGGTTCTTACCGGCAGTAGGAGACGGAGACGATTCCGGCACGGTACTCAGCAATTTTAAGGAACATGGGCATGGCGAGGTCGCAGCAGGGTTGCACCATCCACCATTGTCGCTGGGGAGAGCGTAATTGGGAGGACAGAAGTTGGTTCCAGTAACGAAAATGGAGGGACTACCAGGGTGTTGCGAGTACTGTTTCTTGGAACGACGAGAGCCCTTCGCCGGAGAAGAAGACCGACAACAGGAGGACAGGACGGCGGCTGAGTCGCTTCCAAAAGATGAGAACCCGAGAGAGAGAGAGAGAGAGAGAGAGAGAGAGAGAGAGAGAGAGAGAGAGAGAGAGGGGGGTAGAGAGATGAAGTAGAGAGAGGGAGGGGGTAACCGGGTAAGGGTGGGGGAGGGGGTTTAGGATGGTAATTCTTTTCTTTTTCTTTTTCTTTGTTGTTTTTAAAAATAAGTTTTAATTAAAGTAAATGTAAAAGAAATTAAAAAGGGTACATTAGTCATTTTGTATGGCTCAGGGACGATTTAACAAAAGTTTTCAAACCACAGGGACTAGGCGTGAGGTTTTTGAAAGTTAGGGACCAAACTCGATATCTTCTGAAACCACAGGGACCATTTATGAGGTTTTGTCTTGATAAAATCATGTCATCCACATTAATACAATGACACTGTTTTTTTTAATTTTGTAACATTAGCTTTTGCAATAATCTTTTGGGCAATTTTAGATAAGTTGGTGTGTGTTGCGTGGGTTGACGCCCACACACATATATCCCATCATGTGGATTTTTTTAGCATACTCCTAATATTTTATATCAGGACGATGATAGCACTCTTTCAAAAGTGGTCACATTAATATATTTTCAACAACTAATCTTTTATATATATATATATATATATATATATATATATATATATATATATATATATATATATATATATATATATATATATATATATATATATATATTATTTAACATATAAATATATTTTAAAATTTTAAAATTGATATAATCGACGATTCCAACAACTGAATATAATTAACATGATAAAATAATAATATAATATAAATATCTTGACGTATGAAAATATAACTTGATGAAGTTATGTGACCCATTTTGGCCTATGTAGCATTGTAATGTGAATTGCAACCGAAAGATATTGACAAATTATGTGCGACATCACTTTGAAATGATTATTGAAAATGGAGTTGCAAGGCGATACCATTATGGAAGGTCTGAAAGGAATGAAATGGGTGATATAATCAAATGGATGAATGAAAATGAAATGGGTGATATAATCAAATGGATCATTAGTTTAATTACATATGAACATATTTCACATAATTTAAAATACATAAAGAGAAACGCTTCAAGAAAGTTGTTCACAAAATAACCCACAAAATAACAAAATAAAATTAGCAAAAAAGAAACTGTCATTATTGAAAAGTTAGAAAGAGATTTTAATTTAAGTTTTGAAAAACTTTAAAATATCATTGTTATTAAAGATTAGAAAAACAAGACTAACTTATAATTATAATATTTAGTTCCAATCTATCAAATAAAAAAAACACTCATGGAGCAATTAACAAACAGCCGCTTGATTCCATTTCATATTCCACCAGAGCATATCAAGCACTAAACTTTAATCACTACATGCGTGCTGCCGAAAATCATGTAAAGGAAACCAGATTATTATAAAATTTCTCAAATATGAACATCAATCTGAGGAATATATTGAATGGTAGATTGAAATACCTAAAGTCCAGTTCATAAAAGAAACGAGCAGACAAGAAAAGGGCTACAAAAACGAAGTATCTTCTAGGTGGCACTTAAACATCTTAGCTACCCATGATGGACCCTCAATCTAACAATCGACACGTGTCAAAAAAAAAGTGAAACATATCAGAATTGGATGAAACAAAACGGGTCCCACAAACCTTAATTAGAAAGACCCATAAATGTTGTGGGTCCCATGAACAACAGCAGAATGAAACATTTGGACCCGGGCCAAGATTATATAATCAGCAGCAGACAAGATTGCTGGTATTTTTCTAACGAAATTTGTCTTCAAGCTACAAACTTAAAACTATTGCCTTTTTAAGCAACTCACTTTTGCAACTAAAATTTGCAAGAGAGCCATAATGTCTACTCGAAGAACAAGAGGTTCTAGGAACAAAGACGATGAGCTCCATGAACTTGTCTCCAAGTTACAAGCATTGCTACCATCTTCAAGTTCTAGCTGCAATAACACAAGGGTATGTTGGTAATTTTGCTTACTAGAGGATTAATGACATTAGGAACATAAGGAAAACTAAAAAGACATCATGATTCATGACGATAAGCATATCATTAGGGAAACAATAAGCATGGAGGATAGCAAACTCCCAAGTTACAACTTACAATGACCCATTTGCCCTTGTTTTTATTTTTTCTGATTTATATAATCAACAAATAGTCACTGTTTTGTATGGGTAATAGGGTATGATGAAAAAGGTACCAGCATCAAAGGTTCTTGAAGAGACATGCAATTACATAAAGAGTCTGAGAAGAAAGGGGGACAAACTAGGAGAAAGATTATCTCAAATATTGGATTCTATGGAAAACAATGGAGTTGATGTGAATATGCTTAGAGATCTTCTGCAACGATAGTGTGTGTGTGTGTGTGTGTGGAGGGGGGGACAAAGGCAAGCAGATGCATGTGGTATTTGTCTTTTACTATACCATGTATGTAAAATTTTCTTTTTAGTTGTTGGACTCGATCAGACAGATAAAAGGTTATTTAAAATAATACAAGTATTAATATAATGTCTGTTTTGTGTTTCTTTTGTCCTTTTCAATGGAAGGTGTTCATACACATGAATAAAGAATATTGTAATCGAGTGCTGTCAAGAATCAATTACAAAATAGAAAGACGATATATAAAACATGGTAGAAAATATGAGCAAAAACATGCTGATGTCCACATGAGATGCGTTATTCATAATTTAAGGCTTCACACTAGTCGGTTGTTAAGTGAATGTTTTTAGCTTACAAATGTCTAAATCTTCTATACAAGGAATTACTTTTGCTGGTACCTTCACGTTCACTTATCATACATTTTTGTTTTATTTTTGGATGAGACATTATGGGGTATGTTTTCTGAAAGATATAAGCTTGGGTTAAATACAAAAAAACTAGTCCCATCATTTATCATGACATATACAGAAAAACCCTTCCATAATTTTTGTGTTTAATGAAAGGTGATTTGATTTAATGAAAGGTTTATGCATTTCGCCAATGACTCAGGCAAGTCCCCGTGAATTGATTTAATGAAAGGTTAAACGTGTTCACCGATTCAAGATCACCTAATGTGATCGGAACCGAACCGGAAAATTATTAATATTTGAAGTGTTTTGAGATTCCCATTCCACTCCGGGATGTCTCCGGTGATGTAGGAAACGTGGAATTCACATGAAAAAAAAAGAAGACGACGACTTTGAGATTCTCAGATCCCATAACGACGACAACAAAGAAGAAGAAGAAGCAGCAACTTTAACTATTTGTGACCTCGCCACCATCCTAACCAACGTACAAGCATAAACTGAATTTCTTGATCAAACACAATAACAACATCAAATCTCCATCAATATGATAGTTTAACCCCAAAAAAGAGAATAATAACACATGAAAAAAACAGTCCTTCGACATCCGCATGCAAACGTTTCACATGGTGTCTATTTGTTTTAGTTTATCTTATTCTAGAGCATGCCTTGTTGGTGGAAGTTATCTGTCTGTTTCTTAAGCATACATCTATTTAAGAAGTGAAAACTGGAAAGATTTGGGCATCAAAGGACAGTGAACCGACCTCCAATAACACGCAATATGTGTTTTACGATGTGAACGAAGAACTTGTGCGTGTCTACAATAGAGGGTCATGAGTTTCGTCAAGTATATCAAGTCAGATTCCACGTTTACTAAAAAAATATCTTTTTATGCCACGTATTTAATTTAGCCGGTCACCTGACGTCTAAACTTGTAAATGGGTTTAATTTGAAAGGTAAATAATTTTAGATCGGATTTTTCTGAACACAATAATTTTTGAAGGGTTTTTTTGCATATCTAAATGAAAAAAAACTTCAACTAATTCTAGAGTAGAGGGATCTCTAAAGACCGCGTTCATCTATATAGTAGAAAATAGACAAAATTACAGTTTTGGTCCCTAATGTATACCTAATTTTTCAAGTTGGGACAAACTATACGAAAATCACGGTTTGGGTCACTAATGTTTGCGAAAAACTACAAATGGGTACCTGGGTCAGATAAAAAGACTACAATGCCCTTTTTAATTTCTTTTTTCTTTTTTTTGAATTTATTATTTATTTTATTTAATAAAATAAAAAATACACCCCACCCCCACCCCCACCCTCATACGTCTCTCTCTCTCTCTCTCTCTCTCTCTCTCTCTCTCTCTCTCTCTCTCTCTCTCTCTCTCTCTCTCTCTCTCTCTCTCTCTCATTGTGATCATCATAAAAATTCATACAAGCTCGCTGCTCACCGGAGCATCGTCACACCGGTGAGAAACGCTCTTGGGTCTCGTGGACTTGGGCTACTGAGGCTTGAGGAAGCTTTTAGAGTACTAACCATGGATGCTTCAGTTGAGATTTTTGAATTCCAAACGAAACAACAAGCTTCGTCTTTAATCATCTTCCAGCACATTTGTCGACTATTTTGCAGATCATATCAATCAATTCAAATTAATCTTAAGCGAATTATAATGAAACTCAAGCTTCGTCTTTAGTCACCCATGGCTTTCCCATCTTTCCATGCTGAAAAAAGTAAATAAAAAACGCATACTTAGATTGTTGAACGCAAAGATAAAATTAGAACCATAAAAATGGTATACAACTCTAATCTGAAATAATGAAATTCAAACCAATTAAAACTTTCTGTGACATTTCTTCGAGCACATTGTGGGCGAAACTGAAATTTATACGCTTTTGCATTCAACTTTCGAAAATCACTAGGTTTGATGGTGAATTACGAGATAAACTAGAATTGATTATCAAAACAAAATGAAGAAGAACAACGTACATAATAACAAACAGGAAAAAAATGCTCAAATTGTTTCAGAGAATAAACTTACAAGCGACATTGAGATGTATTGAGATTCTAGGGGGAGGGGGTGGTTACAACTGTCTGCTTCCGGTATCCATTACAAATGATAGTTTTTGAGGGGGTGATCCGAAACTGAGAGAAACATAGTATCCGCCATAGCTGCAAGGAAACAGAGGAATTTTCGAGGTTGAAGAAGATTTCTCGTTTGGGTTTTTTAGGAGGTGGGCTCTGGTTACAGAAACAGAGGATGGAGATGAAAGTGATGATGGAGAGACATGAGAGGGATGATTGCCCCTTGCTCTAATTGCCTATTTGTGTAACGCATACGACAACAACACCAAAACCCAAAATCCCATATCAACTGCAAATCGGGTAGCCGCGTGTTTTGGCTAACAAAACACAGTAATTTTTGATATGACACAAACATGACACGATGTCGTGTTTTGCTTTACTAACACGAGAACAACTCACTTAAAACATGATAAGAGCGAGCAACACGACAAACACCAAAAGATAAAATAAAATAAACCTTTAATTAGTAATGCAAAACACGACATTTTAAACACGAAAAACACATGTTAATATCGTCTCAATTTCATGTCAATCTTGAACACGGCACGACATCGTGTCTTTTACACTTGACACAAACACAAATTCAAAATTTAATTTCGTTCCAATTTCTTTTCATATTGTGTATACTTGCCGTGCCATGGATTGTCACATCTAAAATGGGAGAAAAACATGATCACAGTACAACTAATCGCACATTTGCAAGCACTTGAACATAAACATATATTCAATCCAACTTCACATGCATTCAAAGTTTTGAAGTAAGTACATGAACGATTGAACAAACTTAGTTGCCATAAACCCTACTCTTCACAACTCTTTCCACCTCACTCACACTCAAATGCCTTATCCCATTTTGCTTCAACCATCTCTCCCCTCCTTCAACACTCCCGCGAACTAATCTATCCTCCATTTTCAACAACTTCAACCCCTCACTCAATTTACCAAAAAACCCTTCAGGCCTCAAACACCATCCTTTAAATACCCCGAACAAAACCGTCAAATCATTCGCAAGTCTCTCCACACCCCCTTCAGAAAACTTCACGTAATTCATAAAAACGCCATTAAAAACAAACAAATCTATCGCACTCGCCAGCTGTCTCCACACCCCAACAAAATCCATTTTATTTAAATTCATTTCCAATATCGACATTTTCGCTTGTAAATAATCCAGTCCCAAAATAAACGATCTTGAAACTCCCCAACCTTCTTCGGTTTTTTCCATCCATTGTTTTTTATTTTTTATATATTCACGACAACACGCATCAAAACCCCGAAATACAACTTTTGATAACTTTTCAACCCATTCGATTCTAAATTCCTCCAATTTACGTATTTCCTCATCAAATATACCGCCATCTGATCCCATTTCAAGAAAAAATACTTCTTCACACCATTCTTTTAAAACAGACTCAAAATAACGACACCCGTTTATACATTTTGTTACTTTAATTAAAGCATCGTCATCGGTCAAAGCGGTCAACCCTTCCGCTTCTTGACATTTCAGAAGTAAAAATTCCAAAAACCTGTGAATAATTGGTGCACCTGTTGACCTAATAAACCTTGTTCTGATTTCGACACCTGGCAGTGATCTGCACCGTTCGATTATAGACGATACGCGCCTTAAAAAAGCACTTGAAATTGCAGGTGATTTGAACTCTTCTGAACCTAAAATGTTGACCGATTCTTGAACTTCTGTTGACCATTTCTTCTCGTCTTCAAGTACAGGTGTCAGTTTCTCAATGGCATCACTCAGCTCTATTTCACCCCATAAATCAAGCCAATCAGGTCGATCAATAAAAACAGAAAGACAAGAAACTTTTTCCATGTTCACATCTTCCTCCAACATGATTCCCGATTGTGCTACAAGGGTTTTTATCTTTTTATCGAAAGAAATCATTAAATCGATAAAATGTAGCCAAGTTATTCGATTTTCGGTTATATTTTCTATATAAATCGGGAAAATCTCCTTTGCCATGTAAGTTGATAATGATGTCACCATGGCTGAAATCCATTCTTCCCTACAAGAATAGCCCGAAAGATTTGCTTTATCAACTAATGGCTGCAATAATTCATCCATTGAATCCACATAATCCCGAGTTATTTTATAAACTAAAGCAAAAATAAGCTCCGGTTTGTCCCCCCATTTTGAAAAATGTCGTTGTGAAGCAATTGAAATGGGATTCACAAGCTCTTCAATGGCCCAAAGTGGCTGATGAATAACGTCAAGATTACTATTATGCCCCTGAAGCTGTCGGATTTTTCTTTGTGTTTGTAATTCTTGTAGTTTACATAATGCAAGAAAGCTGTCACAATATTGTTGTTTGAGATGCCCTTGCATTGTGAAAAGGGGATTTGTGGATTTTTTGGGTTCTAAATTTGAAGGATTTAAAGTGGAGAGAGATGGTGGCCAGTGAAGAGATGTGAGAAGGGATCGATAGTCTGCAATTGCTTGAGGTCTTAAAATGGCTAATGCTCGGTCAACCCTGTGGTCAACCGCTGAAACAAGGCGGGACCATTGAGGGCGTGTTTTTGAAACTTTGGCTAGAACTTCTTCTGCTAGTTTGAGCGCGTTAATTGCAATAAATCGCGCTTCCTGTGTATAAAATATTACATCATAATGAAGTTAGGATTTAATAAAGTTAATTACTTTTTTACCTCTGAATTCTGGGAAGATGTTTGCTTTCTTAGATTTTTGGTTACACTGGAAGAGACAGCATCTTCAATGTCTCCAACTAAGGTGTCGAGTTTTAATGCTGTTTCTGCAATATGTAACAAAAAAGAAATATTAAAAATGATGAGATTTGTTTAATTTTGTTATTTAATATAACTTACCAGCATATACTCGAACAGCCTCAACCCTAGCCACTTCACGAGCAAGTGCTGGCAACTCCTTCCCTAAAAAAGTTTCTGATTTTTCCCTTTTCTCTTTTCCATCACCATCTAAACACGCATGACAAGTAAATAAACAACAAAATAAATTTGAGAACATTTGATATTTATACCTGAAAAACTGACCTGAGATGGAAGATTGAAAACTGGTCAATTTGGTGTTTATGTCGCGAAAGAGGAGACCTACTTGATCCGAGTGTGTAGAGTAAGCAAGCAAATAGGTACCGAGGTTTTGGTTTAAGTCTTTGAGGCTGTGATCCAAGAGATGACAATCATTCTGTAACTCGGAAACAAGTCTAGAAGCTTCTAGAAGATCATCAGCAGTGTGTAGTTGGGTGTCAAGGAAAGAGAGAACGGAAGGAGAAAGAGAAGATACTAAGGGGAGAGGTTCAATCATCGTGGTTCTTTTAGGGTTGATGACTATAGAACATCAAAAGCTCAAGTTCTTTATAGTATACACCTGCAAACAACTGAGCACAGATGAAAGATAAAAAACAAACGGCAAGTGTAATCACAGTTGATAACAGGATCCCCACCCATGGAGTGCCGGACCAATTTGATCAAAGCTTTCGAATATTTAAGCCATTCAAGAAAAAAATTCAAATACTTCATGAATAAGTTGAAAGCATTTCGAATGTTTCACTAATTGTTCAGGAAGAACGAAAGCAAACACCTTACCAGCTTGTGAAGTGAGGCAGCGACGGCAATCGGCAGGGGGGCCGCCGATTGGCGTCGGCGCTGGAGCAGGGAGCGGCGATTGGCGACGTGACTGGATCAGGGGGCCGGCGACTCGGTGACGGCTTTAGCGGATGGTGGTTGCAACAGGCTGGAGGGAGAAGACCGGAAGATGAGTCGTTGTTGGTGCTTTGTGCGTATGTGAGGTGTGAATAGAAGGGGGCGATGTTGGTGCAAAGGGGAAATAAAGCCGATTCGCTCAGATGCTCCCAGCCGATTTAGATCCGAAAATTGCACCATCCCAACAATTTGAATATTATGACTTCGATTTGAAGATGGTGTTTTAGGGTTTTCAAAAGTGCTTATTTTATTTATTGGCTTTTTAAAAGTTATTAAATTAAAAATAGTGTTTGAATCAAGGTTGTTAAGATCAGGATTTTACCCAATATCGTTTTATGTTTTGCAAGATCGTGATTGTAAGATCGGGATCCGGCTCTTAAGATCCTACCATTGACGTAGTCTTTAAATTTACTTTCAATGTCATACTTTGTGCAGTACATGTTATAACTTAATCTCTACTAAAACATCGATGGTAGAATCAAAGTTCACTTCTTAAGGATTAACTATGGTTCTTTTCGTTAGAAACCACAAAAATTAGGATGAAAACATATTTAGTAGAAAAAAAAACAAGTTCATCATGACCATCCACAATTAGATGTGGGATCGTATCGTATTAAAATCTTAAAATCATACTTAGGATCCTAATATCCTAGTATAGATCTTGCTTCAGATAGATCCTACTATGATCGGGATCGTTTTTCGATCGAAGGATCTTAAAATCGTAAGATCTTAATATCCAGATCGGGATCTTAACAACCATAGTTTGAATAATCAAAAGTGTTTTTTAAACAAGTTTTTTTATAACACTGTAAAAAGTCATTTTTAAGAAGTTACGAAGTTCTGTCTTTTTGAAAAAGCTTATGACTTCTTGGTCTTAAAACGGCAAATATACTTTTTTGATCATTTTACATACATAAAAGATAAAGCAAACACTTTTTAAAACCTCTTTGTCAACTTATAAACTTTTCTCATCAAATAAGTTTATCCAAACACTTATATAAAAACTGCTTTTTGAAAAGTTATAAGCTAATAGGCATCATATATTGCATTGTCGATGTAGTTGGAAACACCGTCCTGCATTGGAAGCATACACATAGATTCATTCTTCAATTGTATGTTCATGCCGTCCATTCTCCCCTTCTTTGTCTTTCCTCTCTCTTCTTCGTACCATGAATACCACCCCATTGTAATGACATCAAAATGACATCGTATCGAGAAGCTTAGGTGGAGTGATGCCAATGACATCCATACGGTTTAGCCTAACTCAGTAACTCTTATTGCGTGTTTGGTATGCGAAAATGAAGAAGGGAATGAAATAAGTGATTCCATTCCATTCAAAAACACATGTTTGGTAATCACTTTGAAAAAGATTGACACATCTCGGATTGAATGTCATTCCTTTAAATATTGTCTTTTTCATTCCCTAATTGATATTTGGTTGGTGGGAATTCGATGGAATTGGAATCCAATTCTTTCAAATTCCTATGCTTGTTTCAAGTTTTAGTTGAAGGAATTGGAATCCAATTCTATTGAAAGGGAGAATTAATTCTTTTGGTGGCTGGATGAAATTAATTCCCATGGAGGAAGGAATGTTCAAGATTACAATTATACCCATCACCACCACCACCGACATCAGCACCCACCACCACTGCTACTAGCAATAAGTTATAAAACAAAGTAAAATTAAGCAAAAAAAAAAAAAAACAATAATGACAAATTTGGTATTTTATATGAATTCCAATACCATTTGTTGCCAACCAAACAAATATGGAATTTGATTACAAATTCTGACATATCCCAATTTCTTGATAGATTCCAATTCCTTCAGAAACATTATGTAAACCACATGCCTCACTAGGGTACCCATGTTTTTTTTCATTCCTTTCCCCATACCACATATGTTGACCGATATACCCCTCTTTCATTACTTCATCTCTATTTAATCTGTAAGTTTTATATGAAACTTCATTAGATCCACGAAACTCTACAAATATCCAGAGACAAGCTTCAAACGATGTTACTGTCGTAGGAAAAAATCTTTGTGCTCTTTCAAAAACTCTTTTGTTTCAATGTTGTTATATAGACGATGGAATATTTTTCTTCTCTCATCTTTTTCATGTTGTTTTCCCTCTCGAATTCTCTTACCCCATGCGTATTTCTCTCACCCAGCCTATGCAGTTATCACGGTAAAAAACGAAATATCGGTCAAGGGCCTAGATTTGTAATATAGGTTACCGCGGTGGGATATCGGTGATATATCGGTTTTTTATATCATGCAAAATATTTATATATATACCTTAAATTACGACATATATAATAGTAACATCAAAAGTCAAAAGTCAAAAGTTTCAATGTTTAAATAATCTAATTGCAAGCTATGAAATCTTCATCGGAGTCCACATCAACTAATGTATCCACTCGTTTATCAATATCTTCCCCTTTAACTCTAATCCCACCACCACCACTCTTTTGCTCCTTGTACGTGCCCCAACATCTTCCTCTCCTCTCTTTGCGTCTTGCGTACCTAGTTGATTCGCTGAATGTGGGTCTGAGTTCGAACCTTGGAATGATGAAGAACAATGGAACAATGGGACTTTAGGTTTTTTTTTTTGGTTTGGGTTTATGAATTACGACATTAGGCTTCCATCGTGTATGGGTTAAATGGGTAATGTTTATGGGTTGATGTATAACTTGGCCTAAAAATCCATTTTCTGAAAAATCGGTGATATAACCGATATCTTGGTATTGAAATATCGGTCAAATATCGGTAAATATCGCCGATATTCTCGGTTCCGATATTTTGTACCGATATTTGGGAAATGACCGATAACCGAGATATCACCTGGATATCGCCGATATTAACTACCCAGCACCCAGCAGCCTGCTCTCTCAATTTCATCCCCTTTTTGATATCTCATCTCTTTTGATTTTCTTTTGTATGTTCTTACCTTTTTATTTTCTTTTGTATGTGTGTATTTAAGAATATACCATAAATTTGTGTGTTAACAAACTACTGTACTTGGTACAATGTTGAACTTTGAATTGTGGATTGTGCTCCACTTGTGATTTAATGATGAATAAGACCCAAAATACAAGTATCTCCCAAATCTTTGTTTTAGAAAAATAAATCAATATTTTTGTTTCTTTTATGTATATGTAACCACCTTCTAAATTGGGTTTTTTTTTCAATATATAGTTTTTAAATAAGTGATGAAACATGATAATCTTTTTATTGTTTATAATTTTTTTCTTTTTAGAACGGGAAACTTCTCTAATGAGGGTATCCGGGCCATTTTCGAGCACCGACTAATCCTCCGCTGCGAATATGAGACTTTGTCTCATGCCAGGAATAACTGCAGACAAACCTCTATGGACACAAGGGCTAAGCAATGTCAGAATTATAACCCGGTTCAATGGGTTATCACCACATTTTTCATAAGTCTTACCAAGTCACCACAACCCAAGTAGTATTGTTTATAGTTTTGTAGTACATTTGAAAGACTTTGATATATTTCTAAAACAAATATTCTAAAGTGTTCTGTCATAAAACTATTTGAGTACAACATATTAAAGTTTATGGTAACGTGATAACTATAAATTTCTATTCATTTGATCTAAACTTATGATATATAATATAATTTTTTATATCATAAAATTACAAAATTTTTATAAGTTGTATGCATTTTGTTGTAAGGGTATTTTGTCATTATCATTTCTCCATAATTTTTCATGCCTACCAAATGATATGGATTCGAGGAAAGCAACCAAACATCACAACGGCACGATAATAATCAAATTCATTACTTCGTCCATTTCGTTACCCCGTACATTCCATTCCTTTAGCATTCCATTACATCCAACGAAATAGACCCTTAAGACTTAACTGGGAAACATAAAAAGTCGTTCAAAAGAAAACTAAGAAACATATAAGGTTAAAAATACATATAAGGATTAAACAAATACAATGGTTATAAGTGATTGAAGTTTGCCTAATTGATTGAATGGTACCTTCAAGTGTTCGATGGGAATAACCGGTCAATAGAAGCACCGGAGAAGATTGCAATGACTAGAAAAGGTACCTTCAAGATGATATAATGCCCTTGATGTTGAAGCCCAACTTGCTTGAAACTAAGCCTATATTTTGTGGATCACGACCCATTTTGTTTTAGCTAATTGGTTAGTAAACTGAAATCGGGTTCACGAACTGGATTGAGCAGAACCAGTCTCAAATCGGCTGTAACAGGTAGAAAGTCAAACCAGTTTAAATCGGTTGACTGGTTTAATCGAAACCGGATTACTTGATAGATCAGATTCTGTCTCAAAACCGGTTAAAAACTCGTTCAAAAGAAAACTAAGAAACATATAAGGTTAAAAATACATATAAGGATTAAACAAATACAATGGTTATAAGTGATTGAAGTTTGCCTAATTGATTGAATGGTACCTTCAAGTGTTCGATGGGAATAACCGGTCAATAGAAGCACCGGAGAAGATTGCAATGACTAGAAAAGGTACCTTCAAGATAATATAATGCCCTTGATGTTGAAGCCCAACTTGCTTGAAACTAAGCCTATATTTTGTGGATCACGACCCATTTTGTTTTAACTAATTGGTTAGTAAACTGAAATTTGGTCTTATGATTTGCTCTTTTGGTAGAGGTGTACAAAAAGCCGATTCGGGGTCCGAAACCGGTTTTGACTTTTGAGACAGAATCCGATCTATCAAGTAATCCGGTTTCGATGAAACCAGTCAACCGATTTAAACTGGTTTGACTTTCTACCTGTTACAGCCGGTTTGAGACTGGTTCTGCTCAATCCAGTTCGTGAACCCGATTAGAATCAGTTTTTTTAGGTGAAGTGGGTGAAGTTGTTTGTAATCGATGTAGAATAAGAATACATATATCATCTACCCTAAATCGATTATTACAATTCCTTTTAAGCTAACTAGACTCCTATGTGTCTACTAGTAAGCCATTAATATCGGTAGATCAAATGTCAAATGTGTATAAATGGAAACATCAATGGTGTAATATGTACAAAAGGTATACTTTGATGATATTTTTGTTCAAATGAAAGTTGAATGGTGTTTTTTTTTGAAACTTCATTACCCTTTTAAGTCATTTTTCCTTTATTTTATTTTCGTAAAAATAAATTTGACCGGCATTAAAGGTCATATGTAAACAAACATATAACTTTGATGGTGTAATGTGTACAAAATGTATATTTTCATGGTATTTTGTGCACAAATGAAAATGTAATGGTGTTTTTTTGTATATTTTTAAAACTTTATTACCCTTTTAAGTCATTATCCCTCCCAATTAAATAGAAATTTTGTATTCCATAGACATCTAGTTTTTTAAAATCTTATTTGGATGGTAATTAGCTTTTATTATACATGTTCATTTTTAGTTTTGTACATGATAAATTCTAGACTATAATAAAATACTATATAATATAGTAGAGTCAAAACTCAAAACTCTATCGTGTATTTACATAAAATATAAAAAATTCATACGGAAAACTCATTTCACTTCTAAGAGGACAAAGATCACAAAACGCAACAACACATTCCAGCAACTTCAGTAAATTTATCATAAGTAGGTCTGGCGGTTAGGTATACAGAAACAAATTGTGCTCCGAAAATCATGCAAAGGGAAACCAGATTATTATATGAAATTTCTCAAATATGAACATCAATCTGAGTAATATATTTAATGGTAGATTGAAATACCTAAAGTCCAGTTCATAAAAGAAACGAGCAGACAAGAAAAGGGTATAAAAACGAAGTATCTTCTAGGTGGCACTTAAACATCTTAGTTACCCATGATGGACCCTCACTCTAACAATTGACACGTGTCAAAACAAGGTGAAAATATCAGAATTGGCTGAAAATAATGGGTCCCAGATACTTAACTGGAAAGACCCATAAATGATGTGGGTCCCATGAACAGCAGTAGAATGAAACATTTTGCCCCGGGACAAGATTATATAAACAGCAGCAGACAAGACTGCTGGTATTTTTCTAACGAAATTTGTCTTCAAGCTACAAACTTAATTTATTGCCTTTTTAAGCAACTCACTTTTGTAACTAAAACTTGTTGCAAGAGAGCCATAATGTCTACTCGAAGAACAAGAGGTTCTAAGAACAAAGACGATGAGCTCCATGACCTTGTCTGCAAATTACAAGCATTGCTACCTTCTTCGAGTTCTAGCTGCAATAACACAATGGTATGTTTGTAATTTTGCTTAATTACTAGACGATTAATCATGACATTAGGAGCATAACAACAACCAAAAAGCCATCATGATTTATTACTAGCTAGGAAACGATAATAAGCATGGAGGATAACAAACTCCTAAGTTACAACTTAGATGACCTATTTGCCCTTGTTAAGATTCTTTTATTTTTTGTATTTATATAATCAACAAATAGTCACTGTTTTGTATGGGTATGATGAAAAAGGTACCAGCATCAAAGGTTCTTGAAGAGACATGCGATTACATAAAGAGTCTAAGAAAAAAGGGGGACAAGCTAGGAGAAAGACTATCTAAAATATTGGATTCTATGGAAAACAATGGTGTTGATGTGAATATACTTAGAGATCTCCTGCAACGATAGTGTGTGTGTGTGTGGTGTTGGGGGGTAGGAGGAGGAGGAGGCAAGCAGATGCATGTGGTATTTGTCTTATTATCTGCTTGTACCATCAACCATGTATGTAAATTTTCATTTTAGTTGTCGACCTCGGTCAGACAGATAATACGCTATTTAAATAATACAACTACTGATATAATGTCTATTTTGGTTTTTCTTTTGTCTTTATAAAGAATATTGAAACTGAGTCCTGGAAGGAAGTCAATTAAACATGTTCTTGAGCATCCTAATCTAATCAACATTTACATTTTTAATGCTGTTTCTAGAACTGCAATATGTTAGAAAAAGAAAAATTAAAATGGAAGTCACAGTAAGATTCTTTTATGCGTAAAAGAGGAGACCTACTTGCTCCGAGTGTGTAGAGTAAGCAAGCAAACACGTACCAAGGTTTTGGTTTAAATCTTTAATTAAGGCGATGATCCAAGAGATCATAATAATCCTACAACCCGGAAACAAGTCTAGAAGTTCAATCGTAGTGCCTCCGTTAGGAATGATGACTATATATAGGACAACAAAAGTTGGAGTTCGTCACAGTATACACCTGCTGCTACAAAACTGGAACAATAAAAGTAGAAAAAACTCTAAATTAGAAATTGAAGAATAAAGTTTCGACCATTTATCAAACTATCGGATAAGAGGAGGCTGGAGTTCCGTATCTCCTATGCATAAGTCATTATATTGTTCGCCAATCTGATCTTGTTCTAATGTCACTACTAGAAATTGAGTTTATAGAGACGAACCCTATAGGGACGCCTCTTGTCGTCGCAATAGAGCCATCTATAGCGACAACAAGTCGTTACAATAGGGTTAGGCGGGAAGTGAAAATTTCTTGGCGGTTTTTTAAAACTCTATAGCGACAACATTTAGTCGCAAAAGATAAAAAAAATAATTTGTGACTTTTTGATAAACTGAGCCAAATTATGAAAAAGTCCCAAAAGTAATTTGTGAATTTTTCATTAATTTGTTTACTTTCATTTCGCATTTATAGCAATTTCATTAAAAAATAATGAAGGTGTTACTTTTATAATCGGGTAGATTTTTCGAAGCATAATGTGCTACAATTTATGGCAATGTGGTTTTTTAAAATACAAAAAGCAATGAAAGTAGGATGCTATAATAACCCAACAAACGGAAGTATATTGCTATATGTTCATAAAAGAATAGCAACATACTTTTGTTGAAAAATCTACTTAAATCATTCAAATGCCAAACAATTTTCTGTTATAATTATATAAAGAAAATGTCCTAGCAAAAAAAAATGAAAGTACAATGCTATAAATAGGTAGATTTTTCAAACAAAATTGAAATTACGGCGTTGTAATAAAAAATAATGAAAGTAAATATTTTTATATTTTTACCTTTTCTTGTAGAGTTCTCCATATGTGTTCTCTTGCAGAAAGACGTAGTTGCAAGGACTGGACACTATCCTGCAATTTTTTTGTTTCTTTTTCGTCGTGCTTTGTTTTTTTGGCCTATCTTTTACAAAGAAAAATAAACAAAATGAAATAAATGAAAGTAGGTTGTTATTTAAGAAAAGAAAATAGAAAATTACCAGCTGTTTGTATTTAAAGAGGTCAGTGACATCTGTTTGTTTGCGTGCAGGGCCATGTTCAACACCTCTTACACGGCTTGCAAAATTTAGGGAACAAATGGTTTCTCCCAAGTCTGATGAACTTGGACTGATTTGTACAAACATCAGTGTTTTACAATCTCCTACTGTCAAATTTGGAAATAGTTAGGAAATTGTAAAATAAATTAGATAGTAATGTCAAGTTTCACTCCAAAGTTGAGTAGAATTTTTCAAGGTACAATGGAATAATAACAAGATAAAAAAAATTAGAACTATGTTATTGTTAGAGAAAGAAAGGAAAGTAGGATGCTAATATAAGCAAATAAACGGAGGTACATTACTATTTTCTTGCATTTAGCATAAAAAATACTTCCATTTATTCATAAATTTATATCATCCTACTTCCATTCCTTCCTATTACAACATTGTATATCAAAAATTCTACCCAATAATAAGAAAAGTACAATGCTGTAATAGAAAGAAACGAAAGTAAGATGCCATTTCTTGCAATTTACCCTAAAAAGTAACAAACTATCCAACAAGAAAGTAAGAAACCTCACCTAGAGAGCTCTAAAGAATATGGGTTAACTTCGAATTCCTAATTTTGTCAAAAAGAAAAATGAAATAAGAAAAAAAATAATGCTAAAAATAAATAGAGAGAGAGAGAGAGAGAGAGAGATGCCTGTGAGAAGTCGTTGATGCAAGAGCAGAAATTACATCTCCTAAAGCTGAAAGTGATTTATTTATAAATTGAGATTTTCACCTTCAACTTCAATTTTTCCCACACGTTCACTTCCCGCCAAGTCAACCAACCAAAGATGACTTCTAGTCCTCTGTCCATTTACCAAATTCTCCCCACCAACAGTCACTCTCAATAAGCTACACAACAAGATTTTTAAAAAATTATAAAACCCATCATAATTCCAATATCAAAAGTACAATGCCATAATTGAAAAAAAAAACTCACCAATGAGAACGACTACTAAGCTCATTAGCATTAGTCGATCCAACAGATCTTACACTCTTTAAAAATTCCCAAACTTGATCTATCTTGAAAACTGCCACCTCAGACAATCCAGGAACTTCTTGTCTTCCTTCTGCTGATTGTTTTATTTTCCAATCTGTAAAAATTGATGAATAGATACATAGAGAAATACCCATGTCAGATATGTAAAGTTTTTGAGTTTTTGTTTAAAAAAAATCTTACTTTTTGGAAGGTTGTTGTTCGGTCTCTTATCTTCTCATTGTAGACCTCTAACATGCTTACAAACAGTTCATATTCCATGATATCACTTCTTTCTTGAGACACTTTGAATAATTCCTCCAATGTACGTTAGTTAACTCCCCTATTTCAGATGTTCCTTCCATTATAAATGTCTTTCCAGTTCCAGTTTGACCGTATGCAAAGATGCATACGTTGAATCCATCAAGTACCGACACCACTAGGGTTAAAGTTTGTGCAAAAACAGCCCCTGAAAGTAGAAACATCCGCCTACCCTTGAGAAGAATCACGAATTTCGTGTCCACTCAACAACCCTCATCCGCCCCCCTCAAAATTAAAATTACCCAATTACCCTTTCAACCGAAGAAAAAGAAAAAGAAAACCACCCGAAACCGCAACCCGCAAAACCGCTCTCGCGAGCCCGCTGCGGTTCCATTGCGTTGAAACCGGTGGTCTAGACCACGGCTTCAGTTTTGAAGCCGAAACGACGGGCGTTGATCGCGGCTTACCATTCGGAGTCGGCGGCGGCCACTCCGGTGACCGGAGCGAGCGGTGGTTCGAGGGTGAGGAATGAGAGTCGGGTGGTGGGGCGGCAGTCGCCGTTGGTTGGTGAGATGTCGACGGCGGCGGTGGAGGGGACGCTGGTGGCAGCGGCGAGGAGGTTTATGGGGAGTCCAACGCCGTCACAGGCGGTGGGGTTGTGGAAGCCGAAGCATCCGACGGTGGTGGCGTTGCAGCGGAAACAGTTGGTTTGGAGTCCGTTGAAGTATAGAGGGACGAAGGCGGTTAGGAAGTCGTTTGTGTGATCTTATTTTTTTGATATTGAAATATTGTGAATATATTCTTTTTTTTTTTTTTTTTTTTTTTTTTTTTTTTTGGTATTTGGTGGATATTGTTGAAAAATGTATGCTTCTTGCTTGCTATACACATACTTCGTGTTGTTGCCTGTTTTTCAAAATATGGTTGAATGTTGAAGGCGAATTGTTCTTTGAATAGTACTTGAATTGTTATCGAGTTCATGTTAACAATGTTTGCTAAATATAAATTTGTAGAAAGCTGTCATTTGTTGATCTAGTCTAGAACATTATTAGTCTAGAACATTATTTGTCAATAAAGTAAAAGTTTAAATTTGTCACTGCCTAGAATTTGCAAATGTTATACATATAACAATCCACAATTTTAACAAATTTCATAATTTCAATAGCAAACATGATATTTGCTTCATTTGAATCTAATTCGGACACATTGTCATAAAAAAAAAAAAGTGATTAAAAAAGTGATTGCAAACTTAATGCAACATTTTTAAGTTCATAGATTTTATACATCATTTGATAATCTAAAATACTTTAAAATGCTTATAATTGACGTTGAGACCGAGTCACCAACCTTAGTGGACGACGCTTGCGAGTAAGTATTCGTGCTTTTTGGATGATATTATTTTTCGTTTATGAATTTATGGGCTAAGAGAAAATAAATATTAAGATTTTTCTAAAAAAAAGTCAAGATGAATGACGAATTTACATTCCTTTATATTTATATATTTTGTATATCTTTTAAGATATTTTTCAATTCATTACCAGAAATATGTATACAATCCATTAACTATACAAAAAAAAGTATGGTCCCTAAAAATTCTTGGGCCTTAGATGATCATATAAATCTCGCTTTAGTTCCTGCATCTCTGTCTGTCTCTTGCCGGTTAAAAAAGGTCCCCTAAGCCCCGCCAAAAGCTTGAGATTGAGAACTCTCAACAAACTCATAACACCAAGAATACCAAAAAAAAAATACGAAATATGGAAAATTTATCGGACAATTTGGGACAAAAATATGAATATTAGATTTGTGAACACGAGCTTTGAAAGTCGAAAACAAAGGTGTTTGTGGTGTTTGCGATTTACCCCCATGTGTCATGCCCTAAGTTGGATTCGTCATAGGCCACCCAAAGGATATAGTTTAACGTTCAAAAATACTTCATATTAGCCTAATGTCACTACTAGAAAATATACTTTTAATGACACGCGAACAATGACACACGCTAATTTATGACATGCAAAAATGGTGTGTCATAAAGAAAATGTCATGTTTCTTAAAAGTTGAAGAATTTACGACATACATACTTATGTGTCGTAAATCTTTGTCATTGTTTATAAAATTTACGACTTACAAATTTGTGTGTCATGTTTAAATGTCATAAAAGAAATAAAAAAAAACACGGGATACACTTAATCAAATTTGTGTGTCATGAATTAACTAGTGCTGTCGTCTTATTTCCGACCCTCTTGTTCCCTTCCGTTCACAACACTTTAGGGTTAGGGAATTTCACAGCTCCACCCTAGATTACCCTTCTTCCTCTCTTGTTACCATCTCCCTCTAGCCCTTACGATTCATCCATCTTCTTCAAAAAAAAATCGAGATTTGGGTTCCTGAAGCAAACCGAAGGAGAAGGGCACCATACACATACTTCGATCGTGTGTGTCACTACTAGAAATTCAAAGATCTGTTCTCCTCGTGTCTTCTTCAGGTACCGATTGCCTCGTGTTCTCCTCTTCGTCTTCTTTAAGATCTGTTCACATCAGACCGCCGCGTCAGTCACCTGGAACCGTCGTCGCTATGTTTGCTCCCATATCACCACCGCAGTCGCCAGATTGTTGCTTACCCGTCAAAATCAGGTAAATACTTCGATTTCAGAACCCTAAAACCCTACGATACATGTATGTAGATACTAGACGAATATCCACGCGTTGCGCATAAAATAAAACATATTTAATAAAAACAATTATGTTATTGACATTAATTATAAAATAATAATTTACATTAAGTTGATGTATAAAATCATAACTTTTTTAATCATATTATAATACATATTTAATAAAATCGTATAATTTAATCATATCTACACGCGGCTTGCATGTAAATTAAACTACATATGATTCTCGATTAATGTTACTTTTACCATTATGATTAATTAATATAGAACTTATATATTTAAATATAATTTTAATTACGATGTTTATAATAATTTAAAATATCAACCATTACTTGTAACGCGATTTATTATACTTCTAACTATTATTATTGTTAGTTAATTTGAAAACTCATTTATTTTCAAAATTTTCAATTATTATAAAAAACAGCTTTTGGATATTTTCTAGTTATTTGACATGACTATTTAGCTTTTACATATAGAACATTAAACATTTTTAACTATATTTGAAAATAATCTTTGGATGTTTTTTAAGTTTATTTGATACTTAGATTTAACATGATATTTAAAGTAACAAATTAAGTATACTATATTGATAATTCAAAAAGTGTATCATTAATATGATAACATTTTACATGACTAATATATTTAAATAATATATATTAGATTGGAAGTTGAAGAGTTAGAGGTTTTAAATGCATGTGGTGTGAGGGAAAAAGCTTCTTTTATAATATATAACTAGGCATATTCTTGCGCGTTGCGCAGAAGTAAACTTATAAGGACAAAATATATTGATCAAATATGAACATAAACACTTAGAGTCTGAAAAAAAATATATGCAAAACTAAATAAAGCGATCATGTCATATGTATCAATAATAATTTATCATCTAAAATTCGAACAAAAAACATAAGCATGTTTTCTAAGTCAATTACTATAGGCAGGTCAACATTAAAAATATAAGGAGATACATATAAATGATTATCTCAAAAATAAAAATAAAAATAAAAGATAGTAATAATAACATATATGTAGTCTATGATAAACTATTGTTGTTGATCATTTCATGTGAGACTCGTAAGTGTAAAAATATCATTAATAATTTCACGAGGTATGCTTCAAATTGACAATAATTACTACTTAGGAGTTGAAATTTTGTATTATTAAAATAATACTTCAATCAAATTAACATATATAATATTTTAATTTTAATAAAAAAACATTTAATTGATAAATATTTAATAAAAAATATATTTATATATTTATATTGCACTTATTGTTAGAAAAAAATTCTACTTTCTCTTTTAGTATAAATAAATAGGAACGTTCAATTGAAGAGTTTTAGCATTTAAATAAATTAATATAGTAGTTAAATAGCATAAAGTTGAAGAGTTGAAAGTTTCAATTGAATATGGTTTAAGATAGAGAACATTTCTTGCACCACATTGATTTGGATGACTTATACCAACATTGAAATAATGATTTCTATTTTAAGTCGATATAGAACATAGTAACTATTTTGAATTATATTCAATTTAGTGTTTTCTTAAGGCCAAATGACACTCTAGCCCATCGAATTTTTACCTTCTGGTTTAAAAGGTCCCTAAAATATTTTTATTGTTTCCTAGGGGCATAAAGAATAGTTTTACCTGCTATTTTAGTCCCCTAACCCAATAATCCCGGTTTCATGTTGCCACGTCATTTAATTCAAGTTAAAAAAAACAAAAATAACTTTCATTCCAGCTATAAAGTCGTCGTTTGAACCTTGGTCTCCTCATCGACATCTGATCTCGCTAAATGGGTTATCAATGGTGCCTCGCTAAATCAATTGGCAAACTCACAAAACTGATGCACGGAAGTTATGATGTAGGACGACAGATTCGTCACCTGTGGCCGTTAACCGCAATGCCGACGGGCTAAATCACACTAAATTTGAGTAAAACAAGTGATACAGAAGATTCCGAAATCGTACTACCCCCATGACGAACAATATGAATTGACATAAATTAACTCAAATTTCAAGTTTCATTTCCAACTAAAAGATGAAAAATTGAGTAATGAGAAAGGAAAACATACCGACATGTGAAGGAAGAGTTGCAATTGAAGTAGAAGAACCTCGATTGTGTCCTTATTGACTTGCTTCTTCCTTGATTTCCCCCCAATTTGTTCAAATCAAATGAAAACAAAAACCTTTTTCGCTTCTAAAAAGAACCCAGAGAGCAAAAAAGAATCAAAATTGAAGCATCGAACTTAACTCATCATCACCACTAGGAGAATAAACTAATCGAAAGAAAAAAAACCAAGAAATCGAAGGAATCGACTTCATCAAACGTGACTGTGGATCTGTCCTGCGATCAGATGACGGAGTACCAAATCGAAGGAATCGACTTCATCAAGATCGATGTTGACTTCATCAAGATCGATGTCGAGGAATTGTTACCGTGTTGACCCTTCAAATATCAAGAAATCGGCGTAGAATTTGTGGGATTTTGGGTTTAAAATCTCAGCAGATACAACAATGGTGGTCGAGCCTTGGTTAGTGAAAATTGTGAGCCATGTGACTTCGAGGTTGCAATGTGATGTCGAAAACCATTCAAACTCCACAAATCCCTAACCAATTCAAAGATATCGAATCTTAATTGTATACGAAGATATAGTTAGTGAGCCATCGATGTTACAAATTTAGGGTTCCTAATGAAGCTGCAATTCCAAACTGAATGAGGTTGACATGGCAGCTGACTAGTTGACATGGCAGCCGACTAGGATGTTGTAACCGGCTTACCCCTTCGTTTAGGGGTCAAGGGTGTTCTTAACCCAATTGAATGAAGTTCATGCCCCTAGGAAGCAATAAAAATATTTTAGGGACCTTTTAAACCAAAAGCTGAAAGTTCGATGGGCTACAGTGTCATTTTGCCTTTTTTTAATTATATGTATGATTAATTAATTAAAATAAACATATTTTAGAACGACATCATTCCAATTATGTTTACCCGCAGGTTGCACGTGAATCAATTTAAATATAATATTTAATTAGTATTATTTTTAACTGTTATTATGGTCAATTAATTTGAAAATAACTTATTTGTGCAATATTTTTTTATTTTGATCATTATGATTATTTCAAATATCAAACATTATTTTTTGTTTCTAAGGAAACAATGTAATTTTAACTAAATGTTCAATTTAACTATTATATTGTTGGTTATATTTAAAATTACATTTTTAAAAACTTTGCATGATTATAAAAAATAGATTTTGGACAATATATAAATAATTTGGCATTGCTATTTAGGTTTTACAATTAAAAGGTTGAACTATTTGAAAATTAGTTTTTGGATTTTATTTTATGTTTAATTGAAAATTTGATTTATGTTTTCTCTTTAACTTTATATTTAAATTAACAAATTAAACATGATATATCAGTTATTCAAAAGTTCTGATACTAAAACGATGATGTTTTACATACAACGACATATCTAAACTAATAAAGAAGTATATTGTGTTAAAATTTAAAGTGTTAGCATTAGAAGTGGAATAATAAAGAAGTTTATATATTAAAAGATCAACTTAATACAGTATAAGGTTAATTATTTTTTATCTTTGTAAAAGATAAAAAATAAATTCAACTTCTATTTTCGTATTTCTCAAGAAATAATACATGTATGAAATAAAAAAAATGATCAAGCTCATATTCACATACATTTAACATCTTCATATTTCATATATATGTCTTTTTCATAAATACATTCATCGAACTCAGAGTCTTCATTGTAGCTCTTAAGAACACTACACGAACAATAACAAAATCTATGAATAAACAGGTTGACTTATACAAAATGGCATCTTCTAAAGCCGTGTACTTCTTTCTCGTTTCATACAAATACACACACCCCCTCCCAATGTAGAGTTTTATGTGTTATCAAGTCATAAACAGGTTGACTTATACAAAATGGCATCTTCTAAAGCCGTGTACTTTTTTCTCGTTTCATACAAATACATACACCCCCTCCCAATGTAGAGTTTTATGTGTTATCAAGTCATAAGCTCCTCCATGCTATTCTCTAAAGTCTAACAACATCATCTAACTATGTCAACTATTTATATATCTACTAAGCAATAAGTGTCATATTCACAAAATTTGCATGGTCTCATTTTAACTTATATATATATATATATATATATATATATATATATATATATATATATATATATATATATATATATATATATATATATATATATATATATATATATATAATATTTTAAAGTGGGTTGCACTTTGCAAGCCTTTGATTAGTTGATAGAAGAGAGGTAGGGTGGCTTTCAACGAAGGTGTATGTTTGAGTTGCGAGGAGTAAAAAACGCGCAATATGGGTGCTTTTGTAAACCATTGCATGTATGATCCAGTCAAACTTAACTTATTATAGTGTAAGTTTAAAGTCTAATTTATATACCTCATGCCACTGCTGTATCACAGTCCACAATGTCCCCCAACAAAATATAATTCTTAATCCTCCACTACAGACACATAATAATACTAACACTAACACAACAATTACCCATTTCTTCAGATAGACAACACACGTAACATATTACAAGGTGGGACAACTAAAATTAGCCGTTATACAAATTACAAATTTTACACTCGAGATGGCTTTTCAAGAAGCTGTAAAGGCCACGAATCAGAGGCAGTCGGGTACCTAGGGTATGGCTTACTAACATTTGACACAGGGGCATTATTGTCAATAACCACACCCACATCCGCTTGTGTGTGACAAACAGGAATAACAAAAACAGGATTATACTGTGGTTCCTGAGATTCTATTGCAGGGGCATTTAGGTCAAGATTTGTCTGGACATGAACAGTCCTTTCTTTTATGATGTTTTTTAGTTCACTGATTTGTTTCTGTAGACTACAAGTCTCATCTTCAAGTTCATTCCTTTCCACCATCACCTGCTCGCAATTAAAAAAAATCAATTTTTTTTTCAATTAAAAGAAGATAATAAAATTAAATTTTGAAGGCTTACGTATTGTGATTCGGATAGTAAAGTTGCATTTTCCTTTTTGAGGGATTTGATCTGATCAAGCATGTCTTTCACAACACGAGTGGTTTCACTCAATATACACGCCTTCCCACTGTTTTCCTCTGTGATTTCTGTAAGGTAAATAAAATTAGATTAAACAATAAACATTACAGTGAAGATATATTTAGAAGGTTGTAAAATATGTAAAAGTACCAAGTGCACCAGCCAATTCAAGAAAGAGTTCATTTAAATGTTCACGCTTCATTTTCTCCCTTTCAGCCTTGTGAATTCTTTTAGGAACTTTACTGGGGTTCTTCTTGGTGGTGTGCAAGCTGCATTGAGAGGTATTTATACTTGATATATTTACATTTTTAGGTAAATAGATAAAGAAAATCAAAAGTGAATCAAGAGTTTATGTACCAAGTTGGTGATTTTTCTGCTCCCATGGTGATTTTGCTAGATGTATACACTGTATATCTCAAAACTCTATGTTCAGATTCTTATTGTTTATCAGGTAACAGCTGAATTCCTGGATTTTGAAACAGAAAACATAGAAGAAAGAACGAATTAAGGAGCTCTCTAATGAAAGTAAGAACGATGAATCTTATAACAAGAAAACAATGCATTGCTCATTAAAACAAATCAGACAATATTTAACTTCTAACTTGGGATTGAAGAGTAAACCCAGTTAACAAAATCAAAGAGAGCGTTAGCAAGTAGAGGAACACCAGAAGAAAACGAATGATTGGAAATCTTCGATTTCAGTTTCAAATCTCAGGTCATCTTGAAAACAAAGATTAAACAAATTATAGCTAATCCAATTCATTATTACAGGAATAATCGTGCAATTGATTAAATTCAATCGAAATTACACATCTAAAACGCAAACATAGCCTCTAAATATCATGTTATCGAAAACCTAGCGTACATGTCCAAATCCGATAGTATAGCAATTTTTGAAATTCTCTGAAAACTCATAAATACGATACCGGATGAAGAATTGTATCCGATCTAAGAACTAAGGCGCAATTTATATCAATCGAAATCACATATATGAAGCGAACATAAACCCTAGATTTCAGGTTATGAATATTGAAAACCTAAACTTCATATCCAGATTAATTCAGTTTACAAAATCCACACACGGAATCTGATTTTAAACAATGTTAAATTCATCAAAACCAAATTAAAAACTCACAAACACAGCAGCAGATGAAGAATCGTAGCCGCCGGAAAACAAATTAAGCTCACAAACACATGAAGAATCTTCTAACTCAACCGATCTGAGAACTTGGGCACAAGACAATCATACCTTGGAAAATAATTGAGAGATAGGCCGTGACGCGCCGTCGAGGAGGAAGGAAGGCGTGTGGCGAGCAATAGAATAGTTATTATAGGGGGCAAAGAGGAGCGTGGCCGGCACCTGCCTGTAAGAAGCATCGATCACAAATATTAGTTTAAATTGCCACGTAGGTTCTCACAGCGCGGATACACACTCAATTCACTTTAATTTCACACACTCCTTCCATGCTCCCACGTTTTACATCCCCAACAACAACCGCTTTTTGGACCAACACACAACATTCGATGTTTTAGCCTAATATATCAATTTCAACGAGGCAAGTTATATTTACACTGTTACATGTTTGACAAATATTTAGTCTTTAACCTTTAGTATTTTAATCTATTTTATATGTTTCAGAATAAACAAAGATACATTATAGCATGTTTGACGTATAATTGGAAACCTAAAACGATCGGGATTTTGGCGAAGAACAATTATTGCTTCCGGAACAACACTGCCATCTACTATCGACGAACCTGTTCCCTCTAGTTTTAGACAGATACCCTTCGTTATGTCCTCCTCTACACCATTACTACAATCACCTTTTCTCCCTTTTGATAGCAATCAAGCGCCATACCACGAACACAACATCCAGTGGCAGATGTCATCTTTTGGACGGTCTTCTCGTGGTCAGCACAGTAACAACATACATCAATCTTTCAGCCAAGAGGAAACAACAAGCACTAAGACGGAGATCTTGACTATTGCAGAAAAATCCAACCAACTCCCAAAGCGCAGAAAAGAAACCAACCCTATGAGATAATACTAAATATTGTGAATATCATGAGATGCACAACCATGCCACCACAAATTGTACAATGCTCAAAAAGTAGCTTGAACAACACCTGCAACAGGGTAAGATGCCTAACCTTATGAAAGGCTTGAAGGAAATTAAACATAATCTAGCCTCGACAGCATAACGAGCACCAATGGAAGAACAACAGCGCACGCTGAAGGACCATAAATCCTCATGATAAGAGCACCTTGTGGATCCCACACTAGGCAAAACGCCCGCGCGCAGAAAAATTTCATTTGACTCGCCACGAGGGGAACTCTATTTCTCTGACTCTGACCCAAGACCTCCAAACCGTGTGCCAAGACATCGAGCCCCTTATAAAAATGGATGGATTGGTAATGTCTGAATTCATCGCATATATATCGACGGTGGAAGCGACACCGACATTATGTTTGATCGTTGCTTCAGATAACCTCCCCATTTATGGAAGTCAAAATTACGAAACCCTACGAGCCCTCTTGCAGGTTTCACGAGAAACAATCTACGGCCAGTAGGCCACATCTCTGTGCCAGTTATACCGGAAGATCACACCAGAAAGTACGGTCATATGGTACTTCTCAGATTCATTGTTGATGGTATCGCCTCAAAGTGTCTTATGCCCATTCTTCACAATATGATATTGTATTGTGATTCACAATACAATATCATATTGTGAAGAATGGGTATAAGACACTTTGAGGCGATACCATCAACAATGCACGAACTCTTTAAATTCCAAATGTTATAAGGAGTTGTTCGGCAATAAGCACACATCACTCCATAGTCCATACTATCCACTACAACCAAGTCCTACCTCCTGTCGACATCACCCGAGGATAGAAAAGAGCAAAGGAAGATCATCCCAACAAATAGGAAGTCATAAATTCCATTTGCCCAGATTAGACAATCAAAATTGGCACCATACTCCCCTCATGTATCAGGACTAAACTCATCGAACTTCTCAAAAAGTATAAAGATGTGTCTCTTGGGAACCAACAGACATGGTAGATAGGAGTCTACATGAATGTAATATACTTTGTTGTACATATGCATGCATGCATCTCTAAATACCTTGACCGTTTTACGTTCCATGGACGAGCGCCGCATGAGATTACGTCAAATCCAATAATTACGTTTGACGTTATTGCCCTTAAGGAAATGAGTGGACGAGAATTGTCCTCGCAGTCCTCACCCAAATTGAAGTCCTTACCGGATCCGGACCCTATATATATATATATATATATATATATATATATATATATATATATATATATATATATATATATATATATATATATATATATATATATATATATATATATATATATATATATATATATATATATATATATATATATATATATATATATATATATATATATATATATATATATATATATATATATACACTAAAATACTCTCATCTTGCAACTCAAACTTTATTTGCTGCTGTGAGCATTTATATGTAAACAATTAAGTTAGTTATTTTTTTAAAGAATAAAATTTATCACCCTCGCAGGTCATTTTCCCGTGTGACCGGATGTCTAACTCAACAAAAAAGTATCAAATCAACATCAAACTTATTATTACCAATCTACTAGTAATAATGGTATTTTTTTAATAATTATAAATGTTTACTCGTAATATGTACAAAAATCAAGTTTAATGATAATTATATACTCATATAGTTATTAAAGTAGTGTGCCCTCTGCGCGCCCTACTTTGGCTATAATTTATGTTTCCCATTTTATACACAAAAAATGATTTGCTTTAGTGGTAGTAGAGAGTTGCTTTGAATCAAAGGATGAGGGTTTCAACCCTAAGCACATCCAATTTCTCTTAACTTCTAAGGCCTTCTAGTGTGGTGCGAGCTCTCACTGCGGGCTCTCACTTTTCTTGAGGGGTACACCGCCCCCTAGTGAGGGGTGCTCTCACTTTTCTCCCCACAAGGGGAGATGGCGTCGCGTGTGAGGAGAAGCAAATTGGGTTGTACATTGAGCTTAACTAATTGTATAAAAATCAAAAGGAAGTGGGACGTAACCATTTCCAATGGTGACGGAAGGAGTGATGAGTGTTCACTGGATACTGATGTGGCAGAGAAAAAGTAAGAGCTGGTGAGAGCTCACACCGGAGGGCCTAAACACGTCCCTCCTTCTTTCTTTTCATGTTAGACCTTTTTTTTAGTTTTTTTTGCTTTTTATTTTTTATCTATTATCTTATTTAATTTTTAATCGTTGTTAAATATTATAATTTTTAATAATATGTTTTTTTTAATCTATAGATTACTGTATATATTCTTAAAAAAACTTATTAGCAACGTTGTTATAAACTTTTTACATCAATTTTTTAAATTTTAAATTTTGAAATACTAGGTTAAACATATTTTTAACATTCGTTTTTATATTTTTGAATTTTCAGATGCGGTTTAATCACACCAAAAAAATTTGTCATTTTCTGTGGGCCGAATAAATAACATAAATAACACGTCATCATGATATTATACATAATTATCATCAACGTTAAAAATATGTTGATACTTTTTTAAACATATCATGAAATTATATTCTTTTTACTCTTGAAATAAACATGAATGCACATTTTTGCGTAATTAAACTTAATATCACTATATACAATTATTTTATTTTTAAACATACATAAGATTCTTGAAGGATCGCACAGGTTCACCTCCTAGTTGTTACACAAAAAGCAAAGTTTATTACTATCCGAGGTCATTTTCCTATTTAATTATAGACTTGGTTGTCTTTTCTAAGATATTTATTTTAGAGAAAGGATGCCAACAAAAAGTAATCATTGCAAACCAAAAATAGCCACATGCCCTACGAACTAAACATATACATGAGATTAGATATGACTAGACTCTTAACTTCTTTAGATCATTAAGGAAGTTTTCAAAGATAAGACATATAACGGCAATATGTTTATTCTTTTGAACAGCCAAATTGAAAACGACGTATCTTCATTTTACCATCTAATGCCAAAGCCAACACGTCATACTCTTCCACATACCATAGCTCAGAAATTGTAGCCTAAAACAATCACAAGGTTTATATTTATTTTCAGTAGAAAATGCAGACTATAAAATTAACCGGGTAAGTGTAAATCCTGTAGGAATTTGTTTTTAATAAAAATGATACGACAAAAAATACCTGAGTTCCACGGATGGCTTTGTTCAAACGAGCTACTAATTCATGAAAATGTTGTAGTTCTAAAGCACTCCCCGATTCCTATATTGTAACAATTCAAAAGGTTATTTTTGTTGGCAATGATGAGGAGGGCATTTAGGTCATTTGCACACGCAAGAGGTCCCCTGTCCCCATCTTTTTAATCGGGACAAAATTATAAATTTTCTCCCATTGACATCTGTCCAAGTCCCTGTCAATGCACGTCAAACACAGTACAATACTATCCTGGCTAAAGTGCACCAACATAAGTTTTCATTGGTTTGTCACATCACAAATTTTACATATTTGAAAATTTCAATTTAATAAAATCAAAACTAGAATACCAACCTCGGATGAATCATTAAAATGACCAAGAATCCTTGCAAGTGATGTATGAAGTATGGCAGGAGCATACTGCAGCATACAAAATAAATACTAGTTGGTAAGAGGTTATAAATTCAAAGATGTAACTATGGACATGACAGCCTGTACTGTGTTTGACATGCATTATCACTGTCGACCTTCATCTGTGCAAAAAGACATAAATGCCCTCCTCATCTTTATCATCGAAAATAACCCTAGAAAGTTTGTCTAGTCTCGTCCATACCTGACCCGTGTAACAAACTTGCAATTTGAAACTTGACATATCATTTGAATTTTCATAGCTTTTAAAGGGTAAAGTTGGTAATTTGGTAAGGTTCTTACAAGTTGCTTTCCTGGAGCACGTGGAAGGGCATTTCTCAATTTAGAACGAATGGTAACAGGATCTGTCCCCGATATCACCTAAGAAAAAGTAACTTGAACGGATATTTAAAATTATTGAAGTTTGAAAAGGGCAAAAAGGGGAAAATATGAGAGAAAAAGTAAAAAGGGGAGGAAGATTCACCTGCCAGCAACCAAGAAGCACACCTGTTGAAGTCAAAACAGCTCTATCCAATACAATTTTCATTGGGCATAGCTTTTTTGCAACTCCTTTTACAGCATTTACTTCAACTTCAATCTGCCAATTTCAGATTTAGTAATACTGGAATTATTACCGACTGTAAGATATAGAAATTAGAAAGATGCTTACTTCCTCTTCTGAAGCGGGAACTGGTAAAATGTGGTGTGAAGCATGGAACATACTAAAATGGTAAAGCTCGGGATTCTGAAACCAAATTACTAACCCAAAACTGATTAAGCATCACAAGAGAGACAATCAAGATAACAACAGAACTTGTTTTAAACAACAATCATCATTTTGACTGGTGAATATACACATCCGCCCTTACCTTTATCGAGAGTTGGAGAAAATATGTCTCTTACTGCTTTCCTGCAGTAACAACACAGCTTGCATAAATGACTGAAAAGATGACTGGTCAATATAGGTCATACAAAGTTACAAAAGGTTATGAACTTATGATTACAAATGGTAGCAATTTGCTTACGAGATAGGAATTGAGTAGTCTGGACTCATGTATAAGACATTAGCTCGAACAGGAGGGTTGGCAGCCTGTGGAGTAAGAATATTAAGCAATCATACTGTTAAAAAAAATGAAGATATGATATTACTAGCTTTTCATACTCACATGATTACCTTCAAAACAGGAGTCACAGATCCATTCTTAACATCAAAGAGATCAGAAAGTAACAATGACTGTGAAGTCTCTCCGTGTTTAAGAAAAAGTGCACCATGCTCATCCAAATCCCTGGACATTTTGTCGTACATTCTGTACCTCTCAGCATTTGAAACTTGAAGATCTGCTACAAATTGATTTGAACATCTAGTCACTGTGTATACAGAAGGAAAACTTGGCATCTATCTACTTATGCAATTTGATATTAGGGACACTGCAACTGGCATCGTATCCGTTATCGAAGGCAATTAATTTAATCAAATAAAGAAGCCTTGTAACTTCTTTCTGCCGCAAGCTCCATCGTGATTTTATATGAAAGAATTGCACTAAATAATTCCTACTAGATCGTTTTTAAGAAAATAAATCTTCTCGAGAATTTATATTAAAAAATTATTAGTTAAATCAATTACAGCAAACTTAGTTTTTCGGCTGAGAAATGAAGTGACGAGAATTGAAGGGAGAAAGTGATTGATTGGTTACCTCTTGAAGGAGCAGAAACTTTAGAAGCCATACGGAAGACGGCGTAGAAGGTGATTAAGGAGATGCACCAAATCAAAGTAGCTGATTTTGATTGATTATACCAATTCCTAACCCTAGCCATTTGCTACTCAAATTCTGTTAAGAACTAAGATCAATCGTATCATCAGATATCAGGATTTCGAATGAACTTGGTAGCCATCAGAGGTCATACAGAATGATTCTCACATGAATCATGAAAGTGAAAATCACGGCAATTTCACTTCCAGTGGCTTCTTTGAACATCTGAAAATTTTAAAAATAAATAATTAAAAAACACATAAGTGAAATTAGAAATTTTTTCGGTTGTTTGATTCAAATTAAATAAATCATTTTTAGTTGGGCGCAAAATACAGATAAACCCAACCTATTATATGTATGTATACGAAAAAACCCTTATATAATATTTGTGTTGAGAAAAACCCAATCTATTTTATTTTACCTTTCCAAAAACACTAATTAACAGGTTTCCACAAGAATTGACCGACTAATTAAATTACGTGGCATAAATTAGTTTTTTAAGGTATACGTGGATAAAAGCAATGATCTGTCATATATTACTTTTAACAACATCAACGTGGATGGCCAAATCTACAAACCAACCTATGAAGACAACTATTCAACTGTAGAGGATCGAGAATTTGTGTACCCCCAGAGGAACCAACGAGTAGAATCCGATTTGACCATAAGTTCTGAGAGGTCCACTTGACAGCAACTACGTCGGAGACTTCATAGAATCCGGTGAGGGAAGGTCTACCGGTGGACTTACCGGCGCCTGTCATGTTGAAGGTGACAGTGGGAATGTCGTGATCAGCTTGATTTCGAGCAATTCCCTTCATAAGGCCTTGATATCCACCTAGCACTGATATTTAATTCCAGCGCTAGGGTTTCCAAATACGACATTAAACTTAACTTTGTCTATCTAAATTAGTAAATCATATTTTGATTGATCTTCATTATTTCGATCCAGTGGAACACAGGTGCACTAATACCAGGTTCCGTAGTTACAGTCCCCTATGCCTAAAATTTTCGTAATGGGGACTATTACCAGCATCAAGCAGTTGGACAACAAGATTAAAACTGCAGTAGGCCGTGCAGAAACACATCTGATTGAAGGAGTAAGTCATTTCCAAATTGAAGGTCCTGCTTATGATACAACTTATGATACAAAAATGGCTAATCTTATTGTCACATTCAATTCCTTATTGTAAGGTACCATAAAATCTTGAAGTTTATAGCAGTGTCCCTGAAGTTTCTTAAAATTCTTGTTTTGTACCATTGATTTGTTCAATAAGATTGTGACATTGCAGAACTAAGCCAATAATTTGCATGTCTACACTACAATGTCTTTCGGTACGCATTTGTTAAACAATGTACTCATATCATTCGGGTAAAATCTGCAAGTTTTTTGTCTCGTAAAAGAGATAGTACAAGGTGGAACTTTACTATATCATTGGGGCATAATTTATTTTCTGCAAGACATAAATGTCACTCACTAAGGCCATCAGGTATGCCCTCTCTCCTCCTCTCACTTTTTGCCTTCCACCTCAGCATCCAGTCAGCATTTCTCTCTCCTCGCTTTACCCCCGGTAATGCTCACCTCTCACTACCTCTCACTACGTCTCACTTTTTAATTTAAAAAAGAAATTAAAAATAGAATTAAAACACAATAAATAAATTCATAAACTAAATTAAAATTAAACTAAATTAAACATAAATTAAAAATTACAACTAAAAATAAAAACGACAAGTTACGTTAAACTAAAAATAAAAAACGAGACATGAATGCCGAACAATTTGATGCAACACATAAGGAAAAAACCTATTAAGGCATTGAGCTTTCATTGAAACAAAAATGCTACAACTTGCAGCACGACCTACTTATGCAAAAAATAACCATAACCCATATGCAGAAAATGACAAAAATTACAAAACTGTCCCTTAAAAATGAAATTACAGAAGTAAAATTATTACAAAAATGACCAAACAGCCCACTGTTCTAGAAGTAACATTATTAAAAACCAATATTATTTAACAACATAGTTGTGCGTAAAGATATTAATAACAACGAACTATGTATATATTATTTCTTTTAGTAAGATGGTTTGTGGGTAAATCATAATTTAGCAACAAAGTATGTGAAATGAAGCTTTTTTTAACAAGTGAGTTTGTAAAATATTGATTTTTTAGCAACATAGTTTGTGGGTAAAAGATTTAATAGCAACGAAGCATGCAGAAACTTATAGCACATGCCACTTATTCAACGAAGCATGCAGAAACTTGTAACACATGCCACTTATGGGGTAAAAAATATTTTATCAACCAAGTTTGTTGGTTAGTTATTTTAGCAACTTATATCACATGCCACTTATTCACAAAATGACCACGACCCATATGCAGAAAATGAAAAAAATTACAAAATTGTCCCTTACATTGAAAAAATGACGAAAATGGCCCTTAAAACAGAAAATTACAGAAATCGCTCGTATTATGCAGAAAATGACCAAACAACCCACTTTCCCAAAAGGCAACATTATTAAAAATACATTTTTATTTAGCAACGTAGTTTGTGTGTAAAGATATTAATAGCAACGAACTATGTATATATTTCTTTTTTTAGTAAGGTAGTTTGCAGGTAAAGTATATTTTAGCAACGAAGTATGTGAAATGAGGTTTTTTTTAACAGCCAAATTTGTAGAAAATTGATCCTTTAGCAACCTAGTTTGTGGGAAAAGATTTTAATAGCAAGCAAGTTTCTGAAACTTGCTTTTTAGCAACGCACTTATGTGGTAAAACATATTTACCAACCAAGTTTGTTGATTAATCATTTTAGCAACTTAGCACAGGCCACTTATGTAGAAAATGAAGACAACCCATGTACAAAAAATGACAAAAATTACATAATTGTCCCTTTGTTTGAAATTTTTTTTTGACTAAAATAACCCTTAAAAACAGAAAATTACATAAATGGCTCGGGTCATACACAAAATGACCAAATAACTCACTTTTCCAAAAGTAACCTTTTCATTGAACAAAATTACATAATTGGACGTTAAAATGAACAAATTGACAAACAAAAACCCTTATAAAATACAGACTTTTTATAGAAATTGCCATGGATTTTACAGAGAATGACCAAAACGCTACTAAGTCCATAAACATATTGCTTAGCACAGACTTAGAACAGGTGTGCAATTTGATTCATTTGCTGCCTTCTGTATGATTTTCCCGAATTCGAACAATTGCAGCTGGATCGTGATGCAATCGTCTACATGATTGTCGAAGTCGACCAATTGCTGCCTTCGTTTGCGATTTGCTTCGTTTATGGCTTCTCCTTCGTGTGCCGGATCGTGATGGAATTTTCTGCCGATGATGTTATTCTCTGCAATTTACTTCACTTAACCCTAGATTTAACTAATTAAATTTTTAGTAACGCATATTCCAGGTATACTCCATATATACTGGGTTGCCCTTGACATGTGCCAGGTCTTTTTTTTTCCACGTATGCTAAAAAATATTGGTTTATGCCAGATAACATAATTAGCAGGTAAATTCTTGTGGAAACCTGCAATTTGGTTGTTTTTAAAAGGTAAAATAAAGTTGGTTGTGTTTTTCTGAACAAAAAATTATTGAAGGGTTTTTCTGCATATACGTACATAAATGGTTGTGTTTTTCTGTATTTTGCCCTTTTTAGTTTTAAAAATATAAATTGAAAAACATAAAGTAAATTAAAATCCCATGCAAACCGATCTATAATTTATTTAGATTGGTTTTTATATTTTGGTATTAAAAAAACGGGGGATTTAAAAAAATTGTAATAAACTCTATATTTCAATAGTTAGAGACAACCCATCAATACCGGTGTAATGTCATTATTGTAAGCTTTTAGACCGAGGGGTGTGTCGGACGCACCCGCCCCGCGTGATGCCACCTCAACAAGGAGGACGCGACAATACAGCCGCTGCGTACAAGGGTGGCCTTCGTGGTCACGCGTGAAGACTTCCAACTTTTAAAAAAGTATAACCGTTGTCGACCATTGCATATAAAAAAACAGTTTTTTTTTTAAATTAAACACTATATATATATATATATATATATATATATATATATATATATATATATATATATATATATATATATATATATATATATATATATATATATATATATATATATATATATATATATATATATATATATATATATATATCAAACACACATAAATCACACACAACTACGAACTTTTCCAATTGCGATACCACAGACGAGGCAAAAGCTGTTTAGGCCATACCAAAAATGTGGAGCGGCTCTTCGTCTTTTGGGTTATGGCTACTCTTTTGACGCCGTGGACGAATACTTGCGGATGTCGGCAAAAATCGCTCGGAAAAGTATGTATTTTTTGTGAATATATTTATGAGCTTTACGGTCATATTTATTTGCGAAAACCCACATGAAACGATGTTGAAGAACTATATGCAGCACATCACCAGTCACATGGTCTACCGGGTATGCTTGGGAGCATAGATTGTATGCATTGGGATTGGGCAAATTGTCCAAACGCATGGAAATGACAATACACCGGAGGTCATCACGGTAAACCTTCCCTAATACTAGAAGCGGTGGCCTCACAAGATTTATGGATTTGACATGCGTACTTCCGAGTTCCGGGGTCGAACAACGACATAAACGTTCTAGATTCATCGTCGTTATTCAATGATATCCTACTAGGCAAGGCGGCCGACGTTCCGTTTAAAGTGAACGGCTCCGAATACCCACGTGGGTATTTACTCACCGACGGTATATATCCAAATTATTCCACATTTGTAAAGGCATACCAACATCCGATTGACGAGAAACGGATACTATTCACGCAAGTTCAAGATTCGGCACCGAAAGATGTGGAACCTGCATTCGGTGTCCTAAAAAAGAGATGACATATAGTACAAAACCCGTCACGAGCATGAAACCTCGAGAACATACACAAAGTAATGTACGATTGTATCATATTACACAATATGATAATTGAAGAAAAAGGTAGGAACATTTGCATATATCAACCTCATCATATGACACAGGTGCCGACACAATTTGTTCCCGGTAGCGAACAATACTATTCGCGGGTACTACAAATACACAGTACGAAAAGGAATGCCAATCTCCGACACGATTTGACCGAGTACGTCTACGCTAATCGCAATGACGAAACCGACAACGATAATTAGGAAATGTTTTTTTATTTTAAATTAATTTAGGAAATTTTTACTTTTTTAATGTTTTTTTTATTTTTATTTTAATTTTATGGTTTTTAATTAACATAATGTTTTTATTTTAATTTAATCTAATGTTTGGTTTTAATTAAAAAAACGTATATTAAAATTATGACATGGAAAAGAAAACGAAAGTCATGTGAGTCTTGCACACCCATGGGGGAAGTCGTGGGAGTCCTGGTGACATGGCACTGACATGACGGATGTCTTGGGTGATCATGAGAGTCTTGCACACCTCATAACCTTACAATAATTTTTGGATGTTGTTACGGGATATCACAAAGAACTTCTCATGATTTGACATGTGTATGTATGATGACATCTCCAACCTAACTTTATAAATAAATTTATTTTATTTTAATTTTTTTTCTTCAAGACACCTCTATAGCTCACTTTATTTTTGTGTTTATGAAAAATATTACTCCAAATCTAGAGTAATAATATTTATTACACCAAAAATAGAGTTAATGTTTCACTTGTCATTTTTAGTCCTTTGACTTTATTTATATATATTTCTAATTTATTCCAAATACAATACCAACTATTTATATCATGTTATATATTAAATGATATTAATTAGTTACAATTATCAAAATTGAATATTTATACATCAAATTCATATAAAAGTTTACGTATAATAAACAGTATGAGAGATTTTGACAATTTTTGTAAGAGCATCCACAATAGGAGCTTTTTGGGAGGTTTTTCAAAAGCTTTTTTTTTTTAAAAAGCTCTTGCAAATTTAACAAGGGTTAATGTCACTGTAGCACAATCAACTTTCTGTTTTTTTCCTGAATTGTTCACCAAACTATTTTTTTTGCACAATAGGTCACTGAAGTCACGATTTACCTATCAATTACACCATTTTAAATCTTGAGAAGCAGTCATCCGGTATTATTGCTGACTTGTCAGCTGACTTGGAATTTAATTAATTTGTTAAAAAAAATATTGAGATTGTACCATTTTTGTTGACCAAAGGAGCATATCTATCTCTCCCTTCCCTGATAATCACTCGCACTTGGGGGAAAATAAAATAGGGCATTGTTCTTCACAAAATTTACGTATTCTCCTGCAACACAGCGACACAAAATCGGTGAAGATAAAAACACAACAAAAAATCGGTGGAGATAAAAACAAGCCCTCTCTTTCTATCAATGTCTCTCTAGCTTTTAATTCATTGAAATCCCACTTGTTCCTCACTTTCTCTCTCTACAAAACCCTCAAAATTCGTTTTTGTTGTTCTTATCTGAGTTCAATTGAGAGGATTGTTGCGAGATTTGAGGTGGGTTTATTGTTCTTATCTTATTCGTTTTTATTGAGCTAGCTGCAATCTGGATCCTTTGATATTGGATTAGAGATCATGAGACGATTGCTAGTATTATCCTCCAAACCACACTTCGACTACGGATGAGTGCCTTTTGAAACGTTTGCTTTTGGTACGATAACCGCCATGACATCCTGCAACTTTGACGGAGCATGTACAATCGCAAACGGCGAAGAAGCGTGAACAGATGAGATCTGCACGACATTCAAAGCATCAACGAACCACTGCTACTCCGTCTTACTTTCACCACCGTTAACATAAGTCGACGATAATAAAGGAAATAAAAACAACCTAAGCGTTACAGGCTTCACCAACGATCGGAAAATCCGATCATATTCGGTCATCATGTGTTCCAAATCCTCGTCGTTGGTAGCCGAGATCAACGCATCAAAGTCTTCGTCGGTAAATTGATACAAACATATAACTTGGGAAGCAAACTGAGTTTATATAAAATCGACGCATACCTAATTTTACGATTCGACCCACTGTGAGGAGTTTGGTATCCCCGCCAAACGAGTTAATTTTCATGTAGCCGTGTGATTATTTTACCTCCATAACGGCACATAAGCTTGACCTTACAATTCAAAGCATTATTGTTAGGGTTAGGGTTGTTGGCATGTTGTTCGTCGTATAAGGTCGTCTTGTAATTGATTTCTCTGGAGCGGGGAGTGGGGAGTGGATGTTTTGGAGTCTGGATATGAAAATTTTGAGTAATTATTCTCCATTTTTCTAAGACTGTGTATGATATGTGTGTTCAACATCTTCGTAGTGAGGACTAATGACGTGCCCACTTTTTCTCCATGTCACAATTTGTCTCCACGTCACAATTTGCCAACTAAGCAACTTAACCTGGAAACTTGTTGTTTTTGGGGTCGATCCCCTATTTAACAGGTAAACTACAACTAAAGTGACCTATTGTGCAGAAAAAGAAGTTTGGTGACCAATTCGGAAAAAACATAAAGTTGACTGTGCTACAGTGACGTTAACCCTTTTAACAAGCTATTGGGGGAGCTTTTTCTACCCAAAGCTTTTTGAGAAGGCTTGTTAATTAAGAAGCTCTATGCCCAGAGCTTTTTCATAAAGTAATCTTAATTAATTTATTTTTTGTTACATATACTTATATATATATATATATATATATATATATATATATATATATATATATATATATATATATTATATTTATGTAGTTTAATGTTTTCATATTAATATTGTGGGACCATAAAAAAGCTATATGAAAAAGTTTTCCTATTGTGGATGTTTGTAAAGCGTTTTGGATTGGTGATGTGGCAACAAAAAGCAGCAAAAACCTTGTAAAAAACCTCTCCTATTGGAGATGCTCTAAATGAAGAAAAAAGAATATACTAGGAATATACATTTTAAAGTAAAATAGTATGAAAAATAGAGGTGAGTTGGAGATAACTCACTTTTTACACCATTTTTACTTAAAAAATACAGTAAAAATAGAGGTGGACTGGAGATGGTCTAAGTTAAACGCACACAACCCACACATATAGGGGATGGGGGTTATTTAAGATTACCATGCTGTTATATGTATCTTGTTTTTTTTTTTTCAAAATTACTCTATACCCCATTTGACATAAGTTTTTGTCTTTTTGTTGTTTCTTTATTACTTCAAATACCCCACTTGATTTGATTTTTTTGTTTCGTCTATTATTATTATTATTATTATTATTATTATTATTATTATTATTATAAGATTCTTAATTTTATTATTATTATTAGATTGTTATTAATGTTATATTATTATTATTATTATTTGATGAAAGTTCATAATTCGTCAATGTGATTTACGAAAAGTCATACATTTAATTAGTTACGTTTATGATTTGTTAATGTGATTTAAAAAACCACACATTTAGTCATTTATCATGCATGTTTACAATTGGTGCTTGTTAAGTCCTTACCCTAACTTTAAGTTGTCATCTCTTATCCCTTGAACCATTGGATAAAATTTGAATTCAAACTAAGGATAATTTCGCCTAAACCCTTGTACTTATTAGTTTTTAATTAAATCACCAAAAGATGATTAATTAATAAACTAATCCTCCATATTTCTCTTTGTCATATTAAGCTTAAATATATCTTGTGTGTAACTCAAATGGACCCTATTACATATAGTAATATCACAAACTTATTGTAATCATGGACATATAACCAACAGTGGGTTGGGAAATATGAAAGTGAAAGGAGATAGAAAATCTAATGTAACATTGTGGATTGAGTGAGTCAGAGAAGATAAACTCCTCCACTATTAGCGATCTTAATATCCTAAATAGTATTTGATATAATATAAAAAATTACATAAATAATGTTTGATCTGCGATATATATATATATATATATATATATATATATATATATATATATATATATATATATATATATATATATATATATATATATATATATATATATATATATATATATATATATATATATATATATAATAGCCCATTAAAAAAATGGTATGACTAAATTGCATTACGTACGTAATTCATCAATTCAATCGTTGCTGACTTGCCGCTTGTTTCTGTTTCTTCTCGAACTTCAATTCTTTATAATTGTGTAGTGTATGTTTTTTGATGTTTGAACATATTGATGTCAAATTTATGGTTTTATAGTGACATATGCATGTAGAAAAATAATATATATATATATATATATATATATATATATATATATATATATATATATATATATATATATATATATATATATATATATATATACTAGCTGCGTACCCGCGCAATGCGGCGGCGGAGAATAGTTTCTTTTTGGCGATTATTTACTATCGGTGGCGAACATTAGTTTCATTTCGACAAATAATTTTCGGTATGCAAATATAAGTACGTTTTTGTTTCTAGCGGCGAAACGTATCTGTTATGTTGTAAACCAGAACCGTCTCGAAAACGATTAAGCAATTCGGTTATGCTTCTATGAATTTTATTTTTCTAGTTTCGGTTCAGTTTTTTTCGATCCTGTTCAAGAATTGATCTTGTCAATGACCCACAGGTAAATTTATTGTTTACTTTTGAAATTGTTTTGAATTTAAAATTGATATTGTATTTTCCAATATTGTAATTCGATATTGTAATTTCCAATATTGTTTCGTATCTCCCTTCTTCTTGCCACGTACGGTGGGCTACCCGGCTCTATTGGTGGAATTGACGAAACTTCCTCATTTTCCACATATTGACATATCGCTTTTCCTTGATCTTCTATGATCATATTATGTAAAATTATGCATGCATACATAATACGCGATAGCTTGTCCACCGACCGTGGACGTGCCGGATATTCCAAAATTTGCCAACGTTTTTTAGAACTCTAAATGCTCGCTCCACATCCTTTATTGCCCTCTCTTGAGCTGCTTTAAATATTATACGATTTGCATCACCTGGACATGTCAAAGATTTCACAAGCACGGCGTATTCTGGATATATACCATCTACAAGATAATTCCCGTATTTGTATGTGGTTCCATTTACTTGAATGGTTTAAGTTGATAATAAATAGCTACACATGTCCTAAAATTATAGAAACCTTATAAGAATATCATATATTACATACTAATCATAAATAAAAAGTTTAATGAATTTCACTTAATCGTTTACTGTTATTTATGATTTTATTGATTAATTAATAATGAAACATATAAGAAATACTTCTCATAGTCACAAATATCCAAAACCCTTACAATAGGCTCTATATCATGTCAGAAAACTATGGTTAATGTTCCATAATTTTGGGGACCATTTATGATTTTTCTCAGATTTTGTTGTTGTTTAATTATTAAAATATTAAATAAATACTAAAATAGTTTAGAAAAATATGAAAATTTTACAGTAATTACTATTGTATGAAATAATGATTTTCTAATAATTTCCAAATTTGTCAATACTGTTTACTAATTAAAACCATTTTCCTAAGTATTTAAACATGTAAAAATAAATTTTTAATGATTATTTCATATAAATGATTGTTTATAATATATAAAATCTATAAATACTTATAATTGGGCAAGTTATTATTTTAATAAAAAACTATTAAAATCTTGCCTAAATTGAAAATATAAATTGATTATGCAAAGTAATTAATTCAATTTAAAATTCATTTAACAAATGAATACCTTAATATTCAAATCAAAATGGATTATTGTTAATTCATCTAATATAAGACTATGTGTCTAATTATTTTTATTAATACTCCATTCCCGTTTAGCGGTTCCGAAGCCAAAACTATTAATTATATTAGGTTCTACGTTGGAATTGTCAATGTGAAATCACATTGTTTTGACCCGAGCCGTCTATCATACGACACGCGCATTCCTTTTGGACTAATGTGAGTAATCTACCCCATATTTTATAATTTTCAATACTTTTGGGGTGTACCATGTGGTTCTAATATATTTCCAACTTCACTTTATTATTTTATCAAAATTGAGACATTGTGGGGACATTTATACGTGAATCATTATTTGTATAATTATTTTTGTTTACGCTACATGTATTTGTAGTGTATTACCATTTTTAGTCTAATCTCCATGACTATACCCGTATTCTTGAGATACGTTATTGACAATAATAGCGCTATTGGGTTGACCACCCCGCCTTGGGACGTTAAGGTGATTGATCGCACGTGGTTGAGTGTGTATGATGATTAGATGCCCCATCCTATATATATATATATATATATATATATATATATATATATATATATATATATATATATATATATATATATATATATATATATATATATATATATATATATATATCATTGTGGTGCAAGAAATAATGGATACAATTATATGAAGGCAGCTTTTACATAAAATAATAAAAATATCAATATGCCGTTTAATGGATACAATTATATGAAGACAATTATATGAAGACAGCTTTTACAAAAAACATAGACACGTCATATTAGCTGCAACGGTACGTACTTAGAACGTGACAATAAGGCTAGGCGCGAGAGCGAGAGATATAATTATTGTTTTTGTTTGATACTCCTGTATTTTATTATATATAATATTTAAATAAGGCTCCACGCCCTACCAAAACCCATCATCAAATCTGCACCGTTTGTTGTTTTGCTTTTCAGCCATCGGGACATGCGTAGGCGTCGATCACTACAGCATAGCCATGATTATTTATGACGGAAAATAATAAAAATATCAAGATAATGAAGACAGCTTTTACATAACCTAATTCACTCTTTCTCATTTCAATACGCCGCACCTTATTTCCTCCAAACACTGCCTGCGACTTCAACCATTTGGCCGGCGACTCCTTCTCCGAGTCTCCTTCTCCGATTGAAGCTGTCGACACACCCACTGAAGCTGTCGACTCCTCCGCCTCCGGTATTCCTTCTCTGGGTCTTATTCTTCTCCTGGTCTCCTTCTCCGATTGAAGCTGTCGACACTGTGAGATCCGATTCAACGTTTCGACCTCCATGAAACCGATTGGATCTGATTTCTGTTTCTGTTTTGTTTTCAGATTTTGGAGCTCCATGAACGATTGGATCCGATTCAAGGTTTCAACCTCCTTCTCCGGGTTTCGACCTCCTACTCTGGGTCTCGACTAAATTAGCCTTTTGATTTCTGATTTCTGTTTCAAACCGATTGATTTATGTACCTTCTCCATCTCCATCTCCGCCGTACCTGCTACTTTCTCCATCTCCACCTCCGCCGTACCTGCTAGCCACCATAACCAATGGAACCATCTCCGATTCATCCGATTCGGCCCGATCCGATTGAGGTTCTAATTGCAAGATCGAATTAATACTGTTACATTTTAATATGTATATTGAATTACGGATCTGCTTTATCGATCCTGAATTTTTAAATCTGGATTTGATATGTTAATCAGAGATTGTAGGTAAATTTTTACATTTTACAAAAGTAAGTCTCAAAGAGATTTCAGGTTGAATTACGGATCTGCTTTGTCGTTTTGAATTTGAAATACTTTTGGGTAGTTTTTGGTGATTTCAGGTTGCAAGGAGTTTTCACCTACCAACAACACACATTGTAATCGGAGATTGTATATCGCCTCCTGTCTCCGCCTCTCTGTTCCAGTTCCGAGTTGCAGAACACAGATTTCTCTTAAGTATTTCGGTATGGTTGAAGTTTTATGAAATGGTATCAGAATTTTGTTCACTTCTATTTTTCTTGCTGACACTTTTTCTGGTTTTTGTTAACTCAATTTTTTGGTAGATCTAGATCTTAATTTGGATCTAATGAAGATACAATTCCGATGGACAATATGATTTGAAAATTTTGATACAGGTATCCAATTCCGATGTACAAATTGAGTAGAATATATTGATTTAGATCTTGACACTTTTTCTGGTTAGTACACCAAAAAGGCTTGATAATTGAGCTTTTGACATACTGAAGTTTCTTAACAGGCAAATATCGATTATGATGCTCAGATGCGGATTTTGAAAAACTTATTGCAAAACTCCAACAGTAAGATCAATTTTCAGTATCTGGGTATTCGATTTAGCACTGGGTCTTCGATTTAGCACCACCACTAACACCATATTTGCTGCAGGTGGCTGATGTTTGCTACTTTTTTACGTTTGGTTCCTGATTTTCTGCTAAGAATGATAAAAGGTTTGATTTCAGTCACATGTATATAACTTGCTTATTAGTTAAAAGTTTTTAAAAAAGGATAACTACTATGCTCATATGTGGTATTAAACTGAAAATGTATTCTTTAGTTGTTGATAGAAATGCATACCTTTAAATGAAATAAGCAACAATATCTAGTACCTGCAAAAGACCAACAATTACAGCATCATGTAAGCAAAAAAAGACATCAATTATAATTTGTTGTTATTTATGCAGAAATTGAATTAACATTGTAGAAATTAAAATGACTAATAAAAGCATGGCTAGACGAAATTATAATCATGTTATGCAGAAATGTAATTATCATTCATAATCTTGATTTTTTGCAGAAATTTATCAATGAGCAGGAATTTGAGAATGAAATGATAGAGCAAATCTTTGCATTGGAGTGAAGAAATTGTGAATTAGAATTCTTTATTTATAGTGTAATTTTGGTAATAAATTTTTTTTGGAGGGAGTCAAATTTTGAAATGGTGATCATGTCAATTCTCTTTTCCTGGATGTAATATGAGCCATTGATTCCTTATGCTTTTTTCAAAGCATCACTGGATTGTACAATATGTTTGATAAGTTGTGTATTGTGTATTATAATTTGTACTATCTTAAAAATTAAGACAATTATGCATAAGAGGGTTGTAATTTATATATGGTTTATAGTATAGTATAGATATATATATATATATATATATATATATATATATATATATATATATTGGAAACTGGTTCGACCGGCCGGTAGACCGATAAAAGCCACAAAACCGATACGATTAAAAGACCGATTTTTAAAACATTGCTGATTCGCTCCTTTTATCAATTGTTCAGCTTTTCGTGCCGGTAGCAAAATCCATAATGGTGTTTCCGTAGTTCTTATTGCTCTTACTTGGACTTTATGGCTTCACCATTATGAACTCATTTTCAAGAGTAAGTAAAGAAGTAGCAGAGAATTGGCGTGTGATGTTAAACGTGCCGTTTTTGGTTTAATTAAAATGATTTACGAGTGGTCACAATGTTGAGTGGAATACGTGGTGTATTGATCCTAGATCTATGTGTATGAAATCCTTGTAACTCCTAGTTCCTTGCTAGTTTTTTACTTTTTATAAAGCCTCTTGATGTTAAAAAAAATAATAATAAATAAAAATTAAAAATTAAAAATTAAAAATTAAAAACACTAGTGAAACTTATATAAACACAAAATTATAAAACATTCATTCTACTCCATGACTCACAGTAATAATAATATTAAGGCAAAATGACACTGAGACCCCACGAAGTCTCGTGATCTGTTTTAAAATACCCTTAAAGTTATTTTTATGACACTATGGGGATTAACATTTTGAAAAACCGGTCAGTTATACCATTTAACCCACAGCTCCCGGTCTTACTAACCCACGTAGGAATTTCGTGCTCGCGTGGCAAAGTCCTGGTGACGTCATCAAGGCCACGTCACATACTCGATTGCAACCGGCTAACATCGCCTTGGTCCCCAAGGGTGACCGGGTAGAGAAGGTTATAAAACAAGCCCTCTTTAGACCAAAATAAGAAACATTGTTACCCAAAATCCCCAAAATCGGCGAAACCCTTTGCTAAAGAAAGCGATCGAAAGCTAACAGAATCATCGATGGATTCAGCGTTCGAAGTGTCTTTCACAGAGTATAGTGTTCACGACATCATTTCTCAAACTCCCACCAGCTCAGATAACCTCAACGTTGAGATGCAACTAGAACTTGCCCTCATCCGTGATGAACTCGATGCTGGTGTTAGTCGGGTCCAGGAAGAAAATGCGGTGCTGAGGAGCGAGCTCGTCAAGATGAAGAAGATGGCGAAGTCGGTCTTTTGGGGGGGCTTGGCCTTAGTGGTGGCTATAGCTGTGGCGTACGTCTCGATGAAGTGAAGTTGAAGGTTTAACTATGTTTTAAGTTTGTTTAAGTGTGTTTTAACTATGTTTAAGTTTGTTTAACTATGTTTAACTTTTTTAAGTATGCTTTAGTGTCTCGTTTGGTAAGGATCGGTTTAAGTATGTTTTGTTGATGGTTGAAAGTCCTGTAAAACAGGCATTTTTGGTTCGATTATGTAAGGATCCTTGGTATTTAACTAAAATGGAAGTATGGTTGCTTTATTTGTTCCTGGTCGTCGAGTAATGTTCTGCTAAAAATGGATTGTGTGTTGTGGGTGGTGTGTTGTGGTTAAAGAAACAAATGGTTTCAAACTTACACATTAGTAATGGGTAAACAGATCTTCCAAGTTAGGTTCATAAAGTTGTTGGCAAGTTCGATGCTAGACTTTTGCAAGATCTTGCAAGATATGTTCAGAAAGTTGTCATGTACAGGAATACAAGTAACACAAGTTACCTAACAAAGTTTTGACAATTTTGACCCTTATTACTAACCTATCGGATAACCAAGTGTGAAGACTTTTGTTACAAAAATTGATTATAAAAAATAAAATACCCTGATGGGACAAACAAAGACCTCCTTTTTTTTAGACTTGCAAATAGATCTTTTTAGACTTTTAAGTGTCAAATTAAGATAATATATACGAAAAACATGCTTTTTACTTTGCTACCAGAAAATACAAAAAACATGCTTTAACAAGTCTAATATTCAAATTTAAATAACAACATAATACCAAACACTTCAACTTGCACAATGTAGTTATTACAACATAATACCAAACCCTAAAAATTCAAAGTTAAGATCTCAGCAACAGAAATATTATTGCAAAGCTAATCCAGATTGTATGACTTTTAATCCAAGTCCATGGGCTTGTCAGATGTCATCCCCTCCCCACTAGCAACGTGCACGGTTTTGGAAAGTTTCTTTTTTATGATCCTTTCAGATCTTTTTGGAACACGTTTTCTTGAACTTCCAGTGTCTACTTCCATAGGAGCAGCATCCACACCCTTAGCTCCATTATGTTGAGTCCCATTTTGTGTTGTACCAATCTCCTTCCTTGCTCCAGTCCCATTTTGTGTTGTACCCATCTCCTTCCTTGCTCCAGTCCCATTTTGTGTTGTACCCTTGTCCTTCCTTGCTCCAGTCCCATTGTTTGTAGTACCCTTGTCCTTCCTTGCTCCAGTTGCATTTTCTTTGCATGTAATCTTGTTGTGTCCAGCCTGTTTACAAATACCACATAAAACTCTCTTCCCCACTTTTGAGACTGTGTGCCTGTTATTCCTTTCAGAAGCATCCTTCTTTCGCCTTACAGTTGGCCTCCCTGGCATTCTTCTTTTCATAGGGGGTAAAGGTGGAATGTAGTCTGTTGTGGGCCACATGTCTGATCCATTCATTCCAAGTATAGGAGTTTTGTAAGTGTTATTGTAAAACGTTGCAAAGTACAAAGGATCAACAAAAGCCTCAATTGTTCCATTTATGAATGAAATGGTTGCCAAAGAATGCACACACCCATAACCATTTATTTGCCATAACCTACATGTGCATGTTTTTTGCTCTAAGTTGACAGCATAAGCTTCCCCCATGTTCCTTGTTTCAAATTGCAACAATCCACATGGAAGCACCTGCCAGTACCTGTTTAATAAAACATATGAGTATTGATGGACTTTCAAAATGAACAATTAGAATAATAATGTTGAACAAATTACCTTTGTAGAAATTTCAAATCATTTATTTTCTGTCTAAGCACTGGACAAATTTCATATTCAGGCCACTTACTAGCTTTAAGTTGCATTCTATGCATTCTATCCATGACATAGGTACGAATTTCTTCAAGCATGGTAATGATTGGTTTTTTCCTGGCTTCTGTTATAACACTATTAAATGTTTCAGAGAAACCATTCTCAACTGCATCACACATGCTTCCAAACTTGAAAAATGCTCTTGACCAAGTCTTTGGGTTCTTCTCTAACAGATGATCGTGGGCTGCAGTACTTAATTGTTTAATTTCCTTCATAATTGCATTGAAGTGTTGTTCTGTGGTTGCCTTACTTGCTTTCCAAAAGAGGTTTTCAAAATGGGCCCCTGTAAAATTTTTCTTGAAATTAGCATAGATGTGCCTAGCACATTGTCTATGCTCTGCTTCAGGTAACACCTCCTTTACTGCCTCTAGAAGACCCTACATCACAGACATGAATTGGTAATGTTTATTAACAAGTATAAGAACAACAATAAACACAGAAATTATAAATTACCTTATGTTGATCAGACATGAGGCTAACACTCAACCCTGTTTCTAGATGTAGGTCTTCAGCAAGTATTTCCAAGAACCATTTCCAATTTTCCTTATTCTCCACACACACAACAGCCCAAGCAATGGGAAAAATTTGGTTGTTTGCATCCCTTCCAACAGCACTTAACAATTCACCACTACATAAACCCTTCAAGAAACACCCATCTAAGTTTATCATTCTTCTACATCCACTCCTCCAGCCCTGTTTTATACCAGCAAAACAAACATAAAACTTGCTAAAATAATTCTTTCCATCTGGCATAGTGTTCACATCTAGTTTGACAGTCGACCCAGGATTTGATCTCCTAATCTCCTCACCATATGACCATAGTTTGGCATAGTGTTCCACTATGGTTCCTTCTATTAGACTTAAAGCATATTTTTTGCTCTTCTACACTGGCTCATACTAACCTCTATACCAAAATCCTTTTTTACCTCTTCCCTTAGAAGTCTGACACTCATTTTCTGTTTGTGGAGAATCTCATTAGTGTAATGAGACCCAATCCAAGCATACGTGACAAGGGATCCCAATCTGAAATTTCTTGCACAGTTATGTTCATCTTTAAGGGACTTAATTTGGAATGACTTCTCATCACTCATCCATGATCCCCATAGCCTGAATGTACAATCTCCATTGCAACATTTGACTAACAATCTTCTACTATCATTTTTTTTGTAACATAACTGATAACCGTTTGCCACAGCATAATTACATAACATATTTTTCAGTTGTTTAGGGTTTTCGAACCTCATACCTAACACAGGCACCTGCTTCTTCCATTCTACTTCTGGATTGTATGTTGTTGGACACTCTATTTGTGGGTTGATATCATCATCCATCTCCTCCTCTGCATCTTCACCTATGACCATTACTGGTTCATCAGCTTCATTTTCTCGTATGGGTGAAACAGGTCCTGTACTGGAATTGTGTTCATCAGGGCTAAGAACAACATCATCGTCTTCATCAATCCAATCTTGTATGTTGATGCCCTCATGGTCCATATAAATTGGGATTGTAACCCCACAGTGAAACAAAACCTCAATAAAGTCGACATATTCCACTTCGTCTGAAATCAACCTTAAACCATAGGGAATATCATACTCCGGTAGACAATAGTAGAGATTTATGCATTTCCTTTGGGCAAACCTTTCTAGGTATTCGACACATTCCTTTAGATCCATCCCGGAAAAATCCACAGCATCGATTTCCTGTTGCATGCCATCTATGTACCCAAAGGGTTGCCGATTAAATGTTCCTTTGAAGTGTACTTCAACGGAGACATTCGATTCCATCCTTTCGACCGACTGGTGAGAAAATTTGGGAGAAAATTTTTCAATTGGGGTTGAGGGTCTTTGTCCGCCTGCGTGGTTCGATAGGTTAAAAGCATTTAAGTTAACTAGACAATCTTGCGTGACATGGATAATATTGCGTGACATGGAGGCTGACTCAGATGATGATTAGGATAAAATACCGGACAACCGCTTCATTTTTCCCATAACGATGTTTTTAACTCTCCATTTGAAAGTTCATGCCCTTATAAGGCAAAAAAAAAACAAAGTGACCATTTCGACCAACTTCTAAGAGTTCGTGGGGCCTCAGTGTCATTTTGCCTAATATTAAAGCTTTTTGATTGCTTACCAAAATTCTTAAAATAAAAATGTGTGAGGTCGTTTGGAAGAAGTTTTAAAGATGTCCTTGTTGAGTTATAACTTTACCAAAAGAGTAGAGATCTTTATGACGCAAACCCTAAATTTCTAAATGCATGTAAAAGACATAAATCACTGATGTAAAAAAGATTATATATTTTACTTTTTAATTCGATATAAAAACGGCAGACGAAGAAGGGTAAAAATCCATGCAGTTGTTGGTTTCAAGCTTTGTAACGTTTTCAATTCTATCATTCATTGTGGAACTTACTTTGAGATATTTTTGTGTTAGTTTAGAATATTTATAGCTAGCATCGACATCTATACTAATCTCCACTTTTCTATATTAATCTCCACTTTTCTATAGAATATTAATAGAGCTGGCTATTTTACAAGTACGCACAGGTCCAGAATCAAATTAACCTAGGTGTCTCAAACAAAATATGTTAAAGCCCTTGCTAATATGCCAATAGGGTAGTGGGTACCATATGATGGGATTTTAAATAACCTTATTATCAACACTATGCATGTCTTTTCGCATGGGTACTTCCACCAACATCAGTACGTAAAGTTTAAGGACATATGAAAAGGTCGAGGTTATGTACAAATTCTTTTAGTCAATGTCTTTTCTCATGAGTACTTCACCAACATCCTCAACTCTATCAACATCGGATTCCCAAACCCGATTTCATCCTGCTGACTCTGATCAACCTGCATGATTCCTATGATCATGCCTACTGGTTCTACATTCTCTCTTCTTTAAAACTCAAGTTGGCTTCTCCTATACCATCTCGAGTTTGGGGAGAGGGGGTTAATTAGTATATAGTATATATTTGTTGTATTTAGCTTGGTATTGATAAAGATTTGTGGTGCGTCAATATTTTTTTTCCTTTTCTTGTCGATAAATAGTTTCTCTCATTTTCTATTGTATATGGTAACATAAACTCACAATCAATAGAGAAGTCATATATAGACGAACTGAAATATGTTTCTTATTATCTATGAAGGAAGTAGAACAATAGAGAAAGAAAACATTGTGTGATTGCATATTTATCACCATAAGAAGGCTTGTACGATTGAAATGACTAGATTAAAAGGTCGTCTTCAAAAGTAATATGCATGATACGAAATTATATTCAAATGAATTTTCTTTTCAGATATTAAAATCTTGTTATAAAGAAATAAATAAAAGATGACATCCGGCATATGAAGCATGCTATCATAATTGTGCATAAATGCACCGGGAGGATAAATGGAAATTATATGCTAGCAATAAATGACGTGTTTGGCAAAACTAGCTGATAGTTGATAGCTGGTAGCGGGAAGCGGGTAACGGGTAGTGAGTAGCTGGAACCTGTGACTTTTAGTTTGTATATGACTGTTTGTCAAACGTAGCTGAAAGCTTTTAAAATATGTAAAATTACATAAAAAAGCATCTGCGTAATTATTGGTTATAGTTTTAAGGGTATTCTAGTAATTAGTGGTATAATCGGTAGAGTTTTTTTGTTAAACGTTATTTCAACTAGTTTTTAAAATAGTAGCGTTTAGTTAAAACTAAAAGCTTCAAGCTCGTGTCCCCAAACGAAGCTTTTGGTTTTTATTAAAGTAATTCCATAAACGCTAGAAGCTAGAAGCTCCCAAAAACTCTCAAACGTTACATGCCAAACACGCCCAAAGTGTAAACAATGTAAATGTCATATGGAAACTACTATAATCAATATGATCTAATGGTGATCACTTGACATCAAACATTCCAAATTTGAATTGATTTAGCTAATTAGCTTCAAATCCCACAAACTTCAACATTAAGATGATATGTCGTTAAAAAAGAGTCTGTCATGAAAACAGAAAACCACAACATAGGAAAAGGAAAATGTGAAATATGCTATTCTACTCCGATTTTATGTTTGAGGTCAACTCCACATAAAGAGACTTCATGTCTAAACTCAAAAAGCACACATCGTCAAATGATATCATATATTAAAGTTTTGAACGTATAGCAGTTTTCTCAAGTTTACGTATACTTTTATAAGTATTACGTTCTTTCACTCTTTGATCCAATTATATTGCGATTTATATGCTTATCCTACATTAGTAATAAGACCCGTTAATGAGAGACGGTCGAGGAATGTCGTTTACCGTTAAATATTTCATTTTTTAGTAGCTACAACTTATTTACCTTTTGGAAGGATACAAAAGAAAGTTCACCCCTTAGTATATATATCATTTGAGATTATCACTTTACCATAATATGATGGCACCTAGCTTAGTAAGTTAAAGAAATACATATCAAATACCAACTCACTTGATTTGATTTAGTTACCCCCCAACCACCCTTCATTAGTAAAATGGAAGTACAAATATGCCCCTCGCCACTACGCCACAATCTTCTTCAAAGTAACTAGATTATCTTAAATTAATATACACGACATAGTAAACGGATCAAAAGAAGATCAACTATATGGAAAAAGCTGTCCATAAAATTCAAGTCTTATTATTTGGTTTTCTATAACGTTCGTGAGGCATGAGAATAACGAACGAATTAGTGGTAACTCGTTCTTAACTTTAATAAGTTCTTTATTTTATAATGATATCATTGTAAATTGACCAAGATTGTTTTGTTAAGTACGCATGGTTAAAAGAGCATTTCACGTGTTTCATAATATGATGCAATTAAAGGTTAATTCAGTACATTAATAAAAAAAAGCTTCATATTTTTGTAAAACATGTTTAGGTTATTAAAAGAAATAATATACACACTTATATATCACCATCAATCAAGGTAACATAGTGATAATCACTTTATATTTGAATACTTCAAAATAAAGTGCACTGACTTTTCAAATTCACAAGCTTCTCTAAGTTCAAAAAAAATCTATCTAAATACGTTTTTTTTAAGAACGGCAGAAATTATATACGTAATATCCATTATGAACACATACGGGCAACATGATTGAAAAATGGTTGACTAATATGGTCAAACATCTATAAAATACACACATTAAGTTTTTTATTTTCTTTCAATATTGAATGATCGTCTGACAATAAACAATTTAATTTACTTGATGTATCAAATTAGCATTTTAGTTTTTGTGAGTTAATTGCAAATTACAGATTGTGGTGCAATTATATATGATAGTTATAAAAATAATCTTAACCAACTCTAGAAGTAAAGATGCAAAGGTCTATTCTATCGAAAGAAAAAATATATATGAACCAATTGCAGTACCGACCTGTTCTTTTGTTTTCAAATAATAATTGTTGAGTTATTAGAATTGAGCGAGCTTTAACGCATATTATGTTAGATTGTAATTACTCAAGCATAGTTCTAAAAAAAAATCTTCAATATATTAAACATATATAATACCTTTTTAAAACAAACAGTTACAAGTTTAATAGACGATCATTCTTGATGCAATTTGGTAATTTCATATCGTCAATTTGAATAATTTCAGTTCATTGTATACATATGTAACAAAAAGACCTATATATCTGATATATAAAATTCATACTGAAAAACCAGAATGGGAGTTTTGTTAATATTAAGACCATATGTCTTCCCAAACCCTTTGAAAATCTTCATTATATTAATCACACGAATGAACTGGAAAAGAAATTAAATAAAAAATTAAAATCAGAATATTTAAGAATTGTTTATGAAAATCTTAAAAAAAAATGGAGAAAATCAAACCTCACGTGTGTTTTACACATCAATTTTAACAACACGATGGTGGGGGCGGGAATCGCCTACGAGTTGTGGCTGGTTGTATCATGCCGGTCATCACCGCCGCTGCGGTGGTGAGACTGAGACTCAGACCCACTCGCTGGAGGTTCAGATAAACCTGGACCGAATATTGGCCGGTATGGATTTGATCCAGCAAGCATGTTCAATTGCCCTTCACTATAACAACCACTACCGCCACCGCCTCCATTGCCACCGATTCCTGCCCCTAATTGTTGACTAGGGAGAAGCGCGACGGGTGTTGGAAAATTCATAAAATGTAAGCCACTGGAAACCGTCCCTCTATACACAGCGGCACTGTTATTTACGTTCGGAAAAGTCCAGATAGGGTCGCCGTTCATGACTTGATGTTGGTTAGAATTAGCGACCATCCAAAAGTTCGCCGGAATTGATGGGTGACTAGCCGCCATCGCTCCGGTGTTTGACTGCATCAGATAGTTTCCCATCTGTTGTTGGTGTTGTGACGCTAAATCCAGCTCCGCCGGAGGCCGTCGCTTCCTTCCTATTCCCTCTTCCATCTCCGATAACTCCACCGGATTATCCCTCGTCTCTTGCTTCGCTTGTAACATCTGATTCAAATTCATCGTTGACCCAAAACTCAAAAGATTAGATGAAGAATTCTCCGTTGAAGATAACTCAATTCCCGGAAAAAGATTCCTCCTTTGTGGGAAAGTGAAATTCGGTTTGAAATAAGTGGATCGTAGCTGCGATGGAACCGACATACTTGACCCGGAGCTCCGTAGTGAGATATTGAGTGACGTAAAGTTCGCCGGGATAGTACCAGTTCCGGTTGCTGCGATGACGGAAGGTTCAGCTTGTTGCAGGAGCCACTCAATTGTTTCACCGTCAGACTTGTGTCCAAGCTCACGGGTAAGCTGAAAAACCCTCGCGGCACATAAAGCCGGCATACGGATACGGCGGCCGCGGCCATCGACCTTTGTATGCCGATCTTTGGTGGAAGTTCTCTTGGGAGGTTGTTTCTTTGACGGCTCGGCGGAGGCGGTGGCGGTAGTTACCATTTGCATATTAGAGGTGTTGGATCTAACACCAGGACTTAGGTTAGTGTCGGCGGAGATGGCAAGAGAAGGGTATGCAGCGGTGGCGGAGGAGGAGCAGCTGGCAGCTTCATCGTCTTTCTTTTCAAGTAATTTAAAAGGGAAGTTCGGGCGGTGGTGGAAGTGATCATCACCACCATCCATGATCGCATGAACTTACAATACACACACTAAGACCCACAAGAAACACACACTCTTGTGTCTCTTCACTTAAGTGAATTGAACTAGGGTCTTGTGCGTCTTAAATTCTTTCTCTTTCAAAAACATGAACAGTCTCTCTCTTGAAATGTTGAATAATGAAATTCTTTCGCATTTGATTTTGTAGAGAGACGTGGGAAGATAAGGAAGGAGGACAAGCTTTAAGCAACAAAGACAATGAGTGGGAATTATATGGCGAGCTTTAAAAAGCAAAAACAAATACAAATGGAAATGGAAAAGTATCAGTTTGGTGTATAAACTATCGGTCAACCTCCATGTCTAGTCCTTCAACTTGAAAAATGGTTGATGTTAGCATAGAACCACTTAAATCCGTGTGTATTACTTTCGGATTCTTTCACGAAATCTTAAAGATATTCATACTTGGTTATGAGAATTCCTAGCAAGGTAGCAATTGAATTTTTGCATATATGTCTAAGTTAAACCCATAAACAAAATGTAAATATATGTGGAGCCAAGAGTGTATCTTCAAAAGAGTCATTGTGGAGAGAGGAGAGACTCCAACATATATACAAATTTATATAAGACCGTGTCGCACCAATGTGGGATGCACTAACAATCCCCCTAAAAGACGTATGGTTAGCTTTAAAAAGCAAAAACAAATACAAATGGAAATGGAAAAGTATCAGTTTGGTGTATAACTATCGGTCAACCTCCATGTCTAGTCCTTCAACTTGAAAAATGGTTGATGTTAGCATAGAAACACTTAAATCTGTGTGTATTACTTTTAGATTCTTTCACGAAATCTTAAAGATATTCATACTTGGTTATGAGAATTCCTAGCATAGTAGCAATTGAATTTTTGCATACATGTCTAAGTTAAACCCATAAACGAAATATAAATATATGTGGAGCCCAAGAGTGTCTCTTCAAAAGAGCCATTATGGAGAGAGGAGAGACTCCAACATATATACAAACTTATAAGACCGACTCGCACCAATGTGGGATACACTAACACTCTCCCTCAGAGACGTAGGCTCGATGAGGTTACACGGGTGCGAGACACCGACTCTGATACCATGTAAATATATGTGGAGCCCAAGAGTGTCTCTCCAAAAGAGCCCTTGTGGAGAGAGGGGAGACTCCAACATATATACACACACTCATAAGACCGTGTCGAACCAATGTGGGATAAACTAACACTCCCCTCAGAGACGTAGGCTCGATGAGGTTACAGGGGTGCGGGACGCAGGCTATGATACGATATAAATATATGTGGAGCCCAAGAGTGTCTCTCCAAAAGAGCAGAGAGGAGAGACTCCAACATATATACAAACTTATAAGACCGCGTCGCACCAATGTGGGATACACTAACACAAAACACAAAGAAAACAACTAATTGAGGATGTGATGACATGATCCTTGAAAATTTGTAACTTCCCTTAGGTAGCGTTTGGTACATGGACTGGACTGGACTGGAGGAGACTAAATTAGTTCTTATGTAGCGTTTGGTCACACTAGGACAAGACATAAAATTACGTTAAAATTACTAGGTTGTCCCCAATTTATAAAATATTTCTAAAGTATTTTTATCATACTATAATTATAAATAATCAACCTTACATATATGTATGGGGGAGAGTGGGGATAGGGTAGGGTGGGGTGGTTAGGGTTGGGGTGGGTGGGGGTGTAGGTTGGGTTGCGGGTGTGGGTGTGGATGTGGATACCGGTTTCGGTGTTGGGTGGGTATGAGGGTTGGGGTGTGGGTGGGCGTGGGAGTGGGGGTAAGGCATGGGCATGGGTATAGGTCTAGGTGGGGGTAGGGATATGGGTGAGGGGTGGGGTGAAGGGGTGTGGTTGTGGGTAGGGTAGGAATGGGAGTGTGGGTGTGGGTGTGGGTGCGGGGATGGGGTTGGTTTGGGTGGTGTGTGGGGTTGGGGTTGGGTAGGGTGGGGTGGTGGGGTTTGGGGTTGGGGTTGGGTGGGGATGTTGGTGTCGGTGTGAGTAACGATGGACATTAGATGAGAGACGGATAAAATGATTTTTTTTTGTCATTTGGCTTCCTGTTCCACCATTTTGGGTGAGACTAAAATTTAATGAATTTGTTTCATTTGACTCGGTCATTGTTCCAATCTCGTCTACAAACGCTACTTCAAAATGAGCTGTTTTGTTATGTTTCATCTAATACTGCGTACCAAACGCCACCTTAATGATTCAACGGGCTAGATTCTTTTTAGCATGTCCCACATTTAAGATTACTTGTACCAAGAGTAAATCCACCATGGACACCTTAGCTTTTGTTATTGGTGTTTTGGAACGGTGAAAGTGGAGCATAAGTTCTATCATATGTTCTTTGAAGGCAATATTAGAACAGGATTACAAAACGACTATACATAAGCAAAATGGTGTATTAAAAGTTTTTATATTTAATGACACCATTAACGGTTGCAAGACACCGGTTAAAATAAGTTGTCTTCCAAAATAACAATCAAATACCTGCCTAATATTTGTAGAAATTGTCTCAAAGCCTCAAAGGTGAATAATAGTCGTATGATTGCGCTTTTTCACAAAACAAACGTACATAAACAAAAATAGTGTATTTAAAATGAACATATAGTATAACGACGCTAAAGATATATATGGGTGCATGATAGAGGACCAATCAAGGTGGTGGATAAAAAACCGTAAAGGAAACATACATTAGAATCCTTTTATATATATAGACACGTCAAAATCATTCATGATCGAGTTTTTCATCAAAAAACATACATCGTAAGATCATTTTGTAACTCGCATGCATTTGGGAATGACAAGCAGGTTAAAACATGTCAAAAACATAATCAATATATAATAGATTTTGATGTTAGAAAAAAAAAGTACACACATTTATAGATCCAACCCGTGACAACGTGACATATAAAATATAAGGACCGTTATGTAGGATGGGCTATACTTAATGGGTGAATTTTAACACTTAGGCAAAAGTGAAAGGAATGACTTTGTGTGATGGTATCTTTAAAAGGTTTTTCTTTTCGGGATACTATAAACCCGTTAATAATATTGTATAAACTTTAGTCTACAGTATCTTAGATACAACTTTTAACGTCTTTTACGTACATTTATATATCGGTATGTTTATATTAAAATGCACTATATATTTTAGTACGTATAAATTTATTTGTAAACTCAAAGACTTTAACTACAGAAAAACTTAAAGCTAATTAAAGACTATAGTTTTTTTAACATTGCTGATATTTTTAGTAGCATCCCATATGTAATATGTAGTTTCTTTTTTAAATTTTGAATAAAACTTGTAAGAGAAAAAATAAAAATGAAGAGAGGGGAGTTGGTTCCTTTAATTGTGGTTGGACAGAGGCCTTTGGTTCAGAGTCCACGTGAGGTGCTCTTTTTTATCATTCAATCCATAAAACAGTGGTGGCTCCCACTCTCCATGGTCTGGGTCCCACCCGTCTTGACTCACTGATTTCAGTGACACTGATTGTTTGTAGTTCGGTTAATTTTTTAAAATTTGAGAAAATTCTGAACTAAACCTGCTGATGATCGTCACTTCAGTTAACTGTCAGTTTATAGGAAAAATAAAACAGAAATACTATAACTTTATCGACTTTATAGCAGTTAATATTGTTTATTAATAAATTTACTTATTGAGAAGAAATGATATTATATGTGAATCGGTCACAGCATAAATTAAAAAGAATTAGTTAGGATTTTGAGATATTAATGCAGGACTAAAGAGTCATTCCTCTCTCTCTCTCTCTCTCTCTCTCTCTCTCTCTCTCTCTCTCTCTCTCTCTCTCCCTCCCTCCCTCCCTCCCTCCCTCCCTCCCTCCCTCCCTCTCTCTCTCTCTCTCTCTCTCCCCTAAATCATAGATTTTTCTCGTCCCTCAGCTTCTTCTATTAAAAAGTTTATAATAAATGAGAACATATGTTAATACTTAATATATTGATAAAAAAACTAATTCAATAAATATATAACTAGAAATGAAAACAACATTTCGCTAAGCTAAAAGAAATAGAAGACTAAATAAAAAAACACAACTAAACCATATAACTATTTGTTCAAGCCAGGTATATAGTCGATTGTAATATGTTCCACGAGATCTGATCGAAGATCGTAGCGAGTTTTGGCAACACAATTCCAGAAGAATAACTTCTTTTACTTCTTGATCGGACGAAGGATTCTTTTCGTAAGCGGACATATCGTTGCACATTTGTCTTTTAAAATCATATTGTGTAATATAATACAAGCGTATATTCTAATTTCCTATGACTCAATGGCCGTGCAAAAAGTCGAAGTATGCCCCCAACGAGTTTCCAGGATACCAAAAGCTCGTCCTGCGTCATTGTTTGATGATTCTTATGTTGTCTTGAACCTTTTTCGTTTTTCATCGCCTCAACGGGTAAACCTTTTTACAAAAGTATCCCAAGTAGGGTATATCACATCAACAAGATAATACACAAGCTTGTATTGTATTCCATTAACCTAGAATGGACAATTGGGTGTGGTTCCCTGCACCAAATCGTTGAATAATGGTGATTAATTAAGGCAACCACTTCGAGCATAATCATCATTAGGTAGTTGCCATGATGTTGCTCATTTTTAGTTTCTACAAGCCTAATATGTACAATCAATGTTATCTAGCTTTCCAATAAATCCATGCATTATATACAGAAGTTGTATGTTGTTGATAGTTAGTTTATATGAATATTTTTTTTCATACAACTCAATAATATTTCCAACAAAGTTTTCTAGACATTCACGTGTGGTTTTTTCAGATAGATGCACATACTCATGAAACGTGCTAGCAACTAGCCCATACGTTCGTTGAAGCATTGAAGATGTGCATTTTTGTAATGGAGCAGAACCCCTTTTCTTTCTATCATCCAAGGATAATAAAAAAGGACATCGTCTTTGTATATCATCAACTACTCGTAGGAATAACCTTCTTTTGAACCTGTTAGCACCATATACAAGATTCTCAATGAAGGAATCATGCATAAAACTATCATGTGCAGCTTCATGATATCTTATCTATCCAACTTTTTCTAATTATTGGCATGCTTGGACTGTAGTATCATGAAGAAGAAGTAACATAGCTCGAGTACTTTGTTAACCACACATGAGTGTTACGTGTATTAGATGAAGAAGCAACATTTGAACTTGATGATGAAGATAAAGTGATACCATTACGTGCATATGTGTTATGCATAGACTCAGAGCTTGATGATGAATCTATTGTTTTAGGGTTGAAATTTTATATAGAAGTGATCATTTATTTTGTTAAAGTAATGAGAATATCGAAAGGTTATTTGTAGATTTTCTTACTTTATAAAAAAATCTAAAAAGATGGACATTAGAGGGTGTGGGGATGGGGGTTGTAGCCATTGGGCAGTAAAGAAGGAACGAATGCACAACATGTATCGACCATAAAAGCTTCGGTACCAGGACACCCGAGGTGGTATTACGGGAGGTATCTCCAATCATGAGGCCATTTCCTAAGCCCTCCCAAGACCATACCGCCTATCCTTACCGATTCGGATTTGTAGTATACATGATTCTTGAATATTAATTAAAACAAATATTATCATTAATATTTACATATTGCCACAAATTTGTTGAGACTTTGTTTCGTGGTAGAGAAGTATCTAGCTACATACATACATGTTGTTGATATATACAGAAAAAGTTCGATTTATGCAAGTGCTAAAAGGGATAAAATTCAACAAAAAGTATTCACAAAGAAGTTCGATTATATACAAAAAAAGAGCAAGAATGAAGACAATTGATGAAGGAAAATAGGTTCTTAAAATAACAATACGAAGATAACTGGTGGGGATTTAAAAATAAACGATGGAAAAGGTGATACACGAGCTGAAAATCATGTGGGACACTAAACAAATAAAAGGCAAAAGGGATGTTGTAGGTCAGAATTACCATGCCTCGGTATTTTGATCATATACTTAGTCATTTCTCTTATTGAAGTGATTGAAGTTGTTGTGGAAAGGAGACAAAATTATCTACAACTTTCGTGTTTTGCAATTTACTAATTTGATCGTCATCATGACTGAAATCAGCATGGAAGTTGGGTTAAAGATGCTGATGGGATTCCGAAATTGGTGAAGCTTTTAGTCTCATATCACCCACCATGCAAAACCATTTGCCTACTTGAAGTACTCCCTGCACATCCCAAATAGGATTCCATACAAAAAGTTATGTCCTTTTAACAAAATCATTTAGAACCTTTATCCCATATTGGTATACATCCAAAATAAAACTATTTCATACCCATATCGGATGTTATCCTAAAACCTCACAAGACTCTCTTATGTTACCATGCATAATCCTAAATCATACACCAATATATAACATTACTAGTCTAATTCTAATTACATATATACACCTCATTTAGTCTCATCCTCATGTGATATGCCATGGAAAACACATGTACAAACTACTCGTCCTATGTTTCCTATTCAAATAATAAGAGAACCTCAAGTCTATTTCATTCATCATAAACCTACAGTTCCATGCTCTCATGCATACTATTTATTTCTCAACTCTTCCTAAACATTATACAAAACTTAAAATATTGCATAACACTTTTTACTCGTGTCCCATACAAATAAAACTCTACCCCTCTTAATAATATTAGAAAACCTCACATATACCTCACATAATCATTAATCACCTTTCTTAATATTTTTACAAAACCACAATCACTGCATCCCATATGGCTAATAAACAAAACCCAATCTCTCAAATAAATCTATAAATACCGTATATATCCATTACATTTTAATTCATCCCTCAGTCCTTCCAACGAATAACGGTCATTAACAACAACGATGGACGACTAAACAACTTATGAATCACAACTGGGTCCATATTCTATTTTTTGTATTATAGTAGGTTTATGAACGATTTTAGATTTTTTTGAAACATTGTAATTAATTTATGTTTATTAATCGTTTAGTATGTTTTGTTACATGTTTCTATTAAATTAACTGTTAATATAAGTGTAAGTAGACTCCAACATGGTCTTCCATGTCATGCCGAATCATCCATCGCAGTTTTGTAGGACCCCGAAGAGAGGGGTGAAGAAAGCTTAGTTTGTACCTAGAGTTACAAAGAATTAACACCGTTAGGTCTATGTAACGTGAATAAACACAAAAGCTAGTAATTACCCACAATAACACTTCAAATCATTTGGAATCGAAACCACAAGCGATCATATGTCCAAATATTGAATTCAACCATTTCATATTTATCAGTTAATTACTATTTTCAAATCAAACAATTACATTTCAATCTCTTAATCATATAAAACTCAACTATTAACTAGCTTTATAAATTTTCATTTACATCACCTAAATTAGTTATTGGCTCCAATTATAATACTACTAAATCTACCCACGAGAATGATGTCTACAATAGTCACATTCGGCTTGATTTTTGGATTTTCTGCAAGGTTATATACCAAAAGGGTCTTGCATCTCGATGGTCTTGACTAGCCGCTTTTTATTTGCTAGTCATGCCTACTATATTGAAATTAATAAGAGATTCATGTAATACAATTGACTAATTACCAAAAGGTTCTTAAGATTTATATTTGTCGAGTCAACGACCTTGATCATATTTTGACATCGTTGTCAGATAGCTATTGGCTTCTTCCTCGAGTCTTGTCATGATCGCGTGCTTAGCGTTTAGTTATCCATTTTTATTATTTCTATAACTTTTCATAATTATAGAAAACTCAAAATAGATATTTCCTTTCTTTTTGCATTTAGTTATTGTTAAGTTCCTTTTATGCGTTCGTTCGTTTTTCTTTCAGAAGTTATTACAGTTGCATGCACATACACAATTCAAAACGATCCTTCCCGTTGCGTTTTTGATCTAGAAATTAAGAAGACCATAAGAAGCAATCATATTATTCATCTTGGTATACTCATTTCACTACTACATCCTTAACTATTAAATTTTTAGTAAACAAATCACGAAATTTCGAAAAGAAAGTTTTGCTAACGAAATCACTGATACAATGGCTTAGAGAAGCATGGGTGATTATGATCGACCCTTAAGGGTGTGTATGGGCGATTTGGTTCGGCTATAGGCCAAAACCGAACCATAGCCATTACAATTGGTTAATGCATTTCAGTAGTTTATGTTTATCGGTTAGAATTGGTTTTAGTTAACGTTTTTTTATTGATTAATGTTTTTGGTTACCGTTTAGTGTCGGTTAACCATAATGATCCAAAATGATATAAAAATATATAGTACATTGTTATTAAAAACAAAAAAACGAAAAGTACATTGCTATAAATAGTAAAGTTCAGAAAGTATGTTGTTATAAACAACAAAAAACTGAAAGTTCATTGCTATTTTTAATATTGTAATGGTAACTTTTACTTTTTTGCATCTTGAATTGAACCAGAATCACCACCAATATGGGTATACATGCTATGAAATGATTTGATTTTACTACCTTCTTGGTCTTCAATGAAAAAACCGTAAGACTTGCATCAGACATTCTTGGTATGGAATTGAATGACGTTTTTAGTTAAAGAAAAAGCATCAAACATGCAATTAAATTATAACTATTGAATCACTAATGTATCAAACCTACAATTTGTTTGCTAGTCGAGTTGCTATTGCTACTTGTGCTACTGTTGTCATGCTAATACATTACTCAATGCTTATGTGAAATATGAAATTTTAAACTATAGAAAATAACAAAATTCCTCTATAGCAATACATTGCATCTGGCCTGCATATTATAACATGTACATTGCTCAATGCTGATGTGAATCATGAATCACCACTATTATGGCATGTACAATGTTCTTTGATCAAACTTGCTAAGATTTTTCTTGTTGGAAAAATGCATATTAAAATATATTTACAGTGTGCTTGGAGATTGTAGCTGGTGAAGTCCGACGGTCTAAGCTGGGTTGACATCTTAGCTTGTTTTAAACAAAAAGACAACTTTCGAACTCCAGACGGTCTAATATCAAGTCATATTAGATTGTTGTTCTTCACCTGCTACAATCTCCATGCATCATGTACATAGATTTTGATATATTAATTTTGCCAACAAGAATTAGACACGACATCCTTTCTCTTTGTTTTGAGAAAAAACAAATATCTCTATCAGTATTAATGTTGAAAACTATCATTAACATTATAAAGAGCAACAACATGAAAAATAGAGTAATTTCTGAGCTAACATAAAGAAGTTAGTCTAAACAAAAAAGTTTGTCAAATGTTAGGTTTTTTTGGGAAAAAAGTTTAGAGTTTTTTCGGGAAAAAAAGTTTAAGGTTTTTTTTTAATTATGTAAGTAAGCTGCTAAAATGATCAAATCGGAAAAACAGAAAAAATGTAAAGGTTTTATGAAAAACAAAATTAAAATTTAATCCAGAAAAAAAATTCAATATATAATATCCTTTATGTAATTAACCGAAATTATTATGAGTGTGAAAATACATATATTAGCATAATTGAAGATATATTTGAAGACCAGAATAAACATTATTTGTTATGATATCATTTGTTGTTGCAAATATGTGCATTCAAAAGAATTACCAAGAATTACAGAAAATTTGGGATCAAAAGCACCAGAATTAGGTTATAGGTATATAGTGGGTCATTTGTCTGCCATTTCGCGGATTATAAATTCACATAAAAATTTTGGTTACATTAAAATGATTCTGAAAAATAATTATTTAGTTAGTACAAGCATCTTTTCGGTATATTTGTAATAAGCCCAATTTTTCTTTCAATCCGATTATGTTATTAATTTCTTTTTCAACTGCATGGTACTTCAACTAGCTACGCACATCCTCTGGAGCCTTATGGAAATTGTTATCATTATATTTATTCTTTTAACAACTTTATTGGTGCTTTTTTCTATGTAATATTTATTGTATTTTATATTTGACTATATGTTTCTTAAAAGTTACTTATGTATTCAAATGAATATCTTATTATGACTAAATTTATTTGGAATTCAATATTGAAATAAGACGATCGATAACTATAAAATGAAGTCTATTCACAATTCACACATCATATCATCATTGTTTTGTATCAACATCATCTGGTTGCATCAACAAATATATCAACTGGTCAAAATCGTTTTATAAGAAATCAGATACATACTTCAAGAGTTTCCATATATGGAAACCTAAATTGGATTTGACAATGGAAATCTATGATAGAAAATTCTAACAAGTTATTAGGTTGGCAAAGTAGACATCACTTATTTGATTTGTTTATTAGTTATGCTAAATTCCATGATGAATAATCTCCAAAATCTTTTCATGACAACATTTAGGGCCCCAAGAAAATGATCAAAAGGACTGAAATCATAGGATACAGTTTTGGGTAACGGCCATAG